>WNWK01008444.1:0-84557 GCA_009830355.1 Cherax destructor | reverse complement strand
CCACCTGGCCTGGGGTAACACTGAGCAATTCCTCGACCCCATACAAGGCACCATGTAAGTCTCCTCCATCATCACTGCTTTCTACTCACAATCTACTCTTACTCAGGATAGTGAGTTTTGATAGATTGTGCTGAATCAGAGAGTCACCTGAAAATATGATGCCCTCTTTTCAGAGCAAACAGTTCACCGCCAGAAAACTCTCCGCGACTATTTGTGAATTAGAGGAAGTGAATCGTATCTCCAATCCCTTGAACCAAGAGCCTACCAGTATTAATGTACCCTTTCCCTGGGATGGAGTTTATCAACAAATAGACTGTTTTGTGCTATTTGCTTTTTTGAAAGTTTAGGCTAAGATGCCAGATGCATTTTGTTGTCAAATTAAATAATTTGGAAATCAAATAATTGCATAAAATTATGCAGTTATTTGACTTTCAAACTTTAGGTTGTACAATTCACGTGAATATAATAGTTTACAGAAACTAAAGAATTAATAAAATAGAATATGAGACTGAACCTAATGGAACACACGTTTACAGGCTCTGTGTATTTAGAGAAATAATTATGGTCATTTGCAGGTTATAGCTACGAAAATGCGGCAAGAATATAGTAAGTTTATTATAGCTAGTGAAATAATATTCAAGGATCTTGTGCGTATCTTCAGTGGAAACAAATATATTCCAAAATGAAAGTGGGATACTGTGTAAGCCTCTGGTCTAGCAGGGTAAGGTTGTCATAAGGAAGTTAATTGTTCGTTGAAACTAGGAGAGGAAATACAGAATCAAATAGAAAATCACAGTGATACAGTGTTATCAGTAAATGAAAAGAAAAACCGACGTAGCCAATTAATTAGAAAGAATAAAATGTATTAATAAGATGGCTGGAACAATGTACAAATAACCCGCACTTAAGGAAACTTACGACGACGCTTAGGACCACTAGCAAATGTGTCTTGTTAATGGTCAAAGTTGGATCGAAATGTCGTCATAAGTTTCAGTCCCGTAAGTGCGAGTTATTTGTGTATTGTTAATCAGAGAAACAACATGTGTCAATGTATGTAGTCAGTAAAATTATTATAAAAGCAAATAAATAGAGAAAACCTACTTCAGAAAATTTATGCAGTGTAGAGTGATAGGAAATTTCTGGAGTTGCCGTAAACGGAATAGTTGTCGTATGCGGTGTATGATTATACAAAGTGTAAACAAAACGAAGTAGAGGTCAGAAGTTATTGATTTCTATCCATTGAAGAAATGATAAACTCAAACTGGAAGAGAGGAGAAACGTGGGTCACATAAATCATTTAATAATGGTAAACACACGCGCGAAAAAACGCCACTAGACCTGTGAGAAATATTATGATGAGACAGGACATCAGAAGGAGTTTAGTGACTTTGTATATCGCCCACTGCGTGGGCGAAACGTTGTCAATAAAGGATCACATTATACTGCTTATGTGTTTATTTTTCCAAGCAGAGAGTGTGCATAAATGGTGTTAAATCCGAGTGGGGACTTGTAACAAGTGGTGTTCCACAGGGATCAGTCTTAGGCCCGTTGTTATTTATAATATATATCAATGACCTTGACGAGGGAATTAAGAACATAAGAACATAAGAATGGAGGAACACTGCAGAAGGCCTACTGGCCCATACAAGGCAGGTCCTTATCAAAACCACCACTACCTAAGAATTTACTCCTGTACTCACGACACTAATCAAACCCAGCCCCTCCCACTCATATATTTGTCCAATCTCTTTTTAAAGCCACCCAAGGTCCTCTATCACCCTACTCGGAAGATTGTTCCACGCATCTACAACTCTGTTCGAAAACCAGTACTTGCCTATGTCCTTTCTAAATCTAAATTTATCCAATTTAAATCCGTTATTTCTGGTTCTTACTTGGTTCGATATCCTCAGAATTTTATTAATATCTCCTTTGTTTATGCCCATCATCCACTTGTACACCTCGATGATATCTCCCCTCATTCTACGTCTCTCCAGAGAGTGGAGATTCAATGCTCTAGGTCTATCTTCATACGGGAGATTTCTTATACTGTAAATCATTTTAGTCATTCTTCTTTGTATGTTCTCCAATGAATCTATATCCATCCTGTAGTAAGGAGACCAAAACTGAGCTGCATAATCCAAATGAGGTCTCACTAGTGATGTATAGAGTTGTAAAATAACTTTTGGACTTCTGTTGCTTATACTTCTTGAAATAAATCCTAGTAATCTGTTAGCCTTATTGCGCACACTTAGGCACTGTTGTCTTGGCTTTAGATTTCTGCTTACCATGACTCCCAAGTCTTTTTCACATTCTGTATGATCAAGCTCAACTTCACCTAGTTTATAAATTCGAGGGATATTTTCATTACCAACGACTAGCACCTTACACTTGTCCACATTGAACTTCATCTGCCACTTTTCAGACCAAGACATTAATTTATCCAAATCCACCTGGAGTTCATTGGTATCCTCCTCAGAATGAATTATACGGCCTATTTTTGTATCATCAGCAAATTTACTCATGTCACTTGCAATTCCTTCATCAAGGTCATTTATGTAAATTATGAACAACAATGGGCCCAAAACTGATCCTTGTGGAACGCCACTGGTGACAAATCCCCATTCAGATTTGACCCCATTAATGGAAACTCTCTGCTTTCTATTGGTAAGCCATGCCTCTATCCATGCTAGAACCTTACCTCCTATACCATGAGCTGCCACCTTTCTTAAGAGTCTCTTGTGAGGTACTCTATCGAAGGCCTTACTGAAATCCAAGTAAACTATATCATATTCTTTATCACTGTCTACTGCCTCAAATGTTTTATTGAAAAACGTCAGTAAATTTGTCAGGCAGGAACGACCTCTCGTAAACCCATGCTGAGATTCATTAATCAAATTATGTTCTTCAAGGTGACTTCTGATAATATCAGCTATAATTGATTCTAATAATTTGCCTACTATAGACGTGAGGCTTATTGGACGGTAATTTGATGGACTGGACTTATCCCCTGATTTGAATATAGGAACTACATTAGCTATCTTCCACATCTCTGGCACAACACCAGTTAGGATGGACGTGTTAAACACATTCGTTAATGGCTGACTAAGTTCCATCTTGCATTCTTTAAGTACCCTGGAAAACAACTCGTCGGGTCCTGGGGACTTATTTTGCTTCAGTTTATCTACCTGTTTGATAACCATATCCCTCGTGACAGTAATATTAGTTAATTTGAATTCTTCAGGAACTGAATAATAGTTAATTTCTGGAATCTCATCTACGTCTTCTTGTGTAAAGACTGACAAAAAATAGTCATTAAATAGAGAACACATTTCCAGTTCGTTATCCGTCAGCTGTCCATTCCCAATTTTCAGAGGTCCTACCTTTTCCCTCACCTTCGTCCTGTACACTTGAAAGAACCCTTTTGGATTAGTCTTTGATTCATTAGCAACCTTAATCTCATAGTCACGTTTAGCCTTTCTAATCCCCTTTTTACTTCTCTTTTCAACTGAACATATTGGTCAATAAGGTTAACATCTCCTCTTTTGATGCGCCTATAAATTCCTCTTTTCTCCCTAATAGATGTTTTAGCCTCCTGTTAATCCATTTGGGATCGTTATTATTTGACCTAAATTCTCTCTGGGGAATAAACATACTCTGTGCACGTTGTACATTATTAAGAAAAAATCATAAACGCAGATCCCATCGTAATCGTTAGCTAGATTACCCCAGTCGAGATTAGACAGGTGTTCCCTAAGTCCAATATAATCGGCAGAACGAAAATCAGGAACTTTTACCGTATTATCCCTATTCTCGTACTCCCATGTAATATTAAAGGTAATGGATTTGTGATCACTAGCTCCAAGCTCTTCAGTGATCTCCAGATTATTTACAAGAGTTTCTTTATTTGACAAGACTAGGTCGAGCAAATTATTACCTCTGGTAGGCTCCGTCACACACTGCTTCAGAAAACAGTCCTGAACTACTTCCATAAAGTCACTGGACTCCAGATTACCGGTCAAAGAAGTCCAGTCAATTTGACTAAAGTTAAAATCCCTACTATCACTACGTTATTGTGCCTAGAAGCCCTAACAATTTCGTCCCAAAGAAGTCTCCCTCTATCGTGATCCAAGCCTGGAGGTCGGTATATTACTCCTAGAATCAGTTTTCTTGACCTTCTAGAAACTCTACCCAAACAGATTCTGTTAATGATCCATCTATTTTTATGCCTGTTTTTATGCAGCAATTTATATTTTCTCGTACATACAATGCAACTCCACCCCTTTCCCATTATATCTATCTACATGGAACAACTTAAACCCCTGAATATGACACTCAGCAATCATATCCCGACTCTTGGTATTATACCATGTTTCAGTTATTGCAATGACATCAAAGTTCCCAGCACATGCTATCAAACGTAATTCGTTAATTTTATTTCTGGCGCTTCGACAGTTAGTATAAAATACATTGATATGTATCTTCTTGTGAACCTTTTTCAGCTTTTGTTTTACACAATTTATGTTACTATCATTACCCTGTGTCACTCGATTACTGTTATTGTTATGATTTATGATATCAAAGCCTGAATCAATATTTTGGCCCTCATTATTTACCATTCCTAAACCCATACCTCTAACTAATCCTAGTTTAAAGCCCTAACAACATCCTCAACTGAGCTGAGAAATCCTACACCTTCCCTGGATAAGTGAACCCCATCCCTGGCATACATGTCATTTCGGCCATAGAAGTGGTCCCAGTTGTCAATGAATGGGACTGCATTATCCTTACAGTGTTTGTCCAGCCAGCAATTTATACCAATCGCTCTGGACAGCCATTCATTTCCAACACCCCTTCTTGGCAAAATGCCACATATAACAGGGCTCCCTCCCTTCTTCCTAATGATGTCTATTGCTGCCTTATAGCTACTAACTAAATCCTCACTTCTACGCTTGGATACATCATTGCCTCCAGCACTGAGGCAGATAATAGGATTGATCCCATTACCATGCATGATGTTGTCAAGCCGGCTAACAATGTCTTCCATCCCAGCCCCAGGAAAGCAAACCCTCTGTCTCCTACTCCTATCTGTCAAGCAGAAGGCCCTATCCATATATCTAACTTGGCTATCCCCAACAACAACAATGTTTTTACCTTCCTTGGTACAGTTCGTCGTGACGTTCCCAGTAGTCGACTCACATTCGTCTGGTAGCACAGAAAAGGAGTTCGAAGTTTCCACAGCAGTCTCTTTCTTCTTCGTCGTTACTACCTCTCCATTCGTCTTCTTGATCTTCAACTTCGTCCCATGCTGTCCGGCCACTGCCCAGGTTCCCTTCTTGACCTGAGGACTCACAACAGGAGGACTACTACGAATCCTCTTGTTTTCCTCCGTCAATCGCCGTATCTCAAGCTTCGTTACCCTCAATTCCTCCTTAAGCTGCTGGTAAAGTTGCTCAATAGGGGGCATCTTGATTCAGTCTACAGGGAGTACACTAGACACGTCTTCACTGACGACGACACGAAGATAGGTAGGATAATTGATTCAAACATAGATGTCATAGAACTTCAGGAAGATTTAGACAAACTCAATTCCTGGTCAGAAAAATGGCAGATGCAGTTCAATGTAGATAAATGCAAAGTTCTAAAGCTCGGGAGTGTCCATAACCCAAGCACTTATAAGTTAAATAACGTAGAACTTAGCCATACAGATTGCGAGAAGGACTTGGGGGTGATGGTAAGCAGCAACCTTAAACCAAGACAGCAATGCCTAAGCGTACGTAATAAGGCAAATAGATTACTGGGATTTATATCAAGAAGTGTTAGCAACAGAAGTCCATACGTTATATTACAGCTTTATACATCATTAGTAAGGCCTCACCTAGATTACGCAGCTCAGTTTTGGTCTCCATATTACAGAATGGACATAAATTCGTTAGAAAACATTCAGCGTAGAATGACTAAATTAATACATAGCATTAGAAATCTTCCTTACGAAGAAAGATTGAAGACCCTTAAATTACATTCACTTGTAAGACGTAGAATGAGGGGAGACATGATCGAGGTATACAAGTGGAAAATGGGTATTAACAAAGGGGATATAAATAAGGTCTTGAGGATATCTCTCCAAGAGAGAACCCGCAATAATGGATTCAAGTTAGATAAGTTTAGATTTAGAAAGGATATAGGAAAGTATTGGTTTGGAAATAGGGTAGTTGATGAGTGGAACAGTCTGCCTAGTAGGGTTATTGAAGCTAGGACCTTGGGTAGTTTCAAATTTAGGTTGGATAAATTCATGAGTGAGAGGGGTTGGATTTGAGTGGGACTCGCGCATGAGTGGGTAGAATTGTCAAAGCTTATTTCTTGGGTAGCATTGAAAATTGGGTTGAGCAAATATTCTGTTAGTGGGACGGATTGTAAAGGACCTGCCTAGTATGGGCCAACAGGCCTGCTGCAGTGTTCCTCCTTTCTTATGTTCTTATGTTTTTATGTAAAGGTCACATACGCAACTAATGGGACATTTTATTGTGGCAACGATTCGCTCTCTAGGAGCTTTGTCAAACCATTACAAACAATAATGCTCCAGGTCCTGTAGTTCTGAACGGAGCGACAATGGTGCGAATCAAGATGTGAAGCATTCCATGAAGTTACCTACGCACAAAAGCCTTCATAAAAACCAAACTAAACATAAGAACATAAGAACATAAGAATGGAGGAACACTGCAGAAGGCCTACTGGCCCATACAAGGCAAGGCCTTATCAAAACCACCACTACCTAAGAATTTATTCCCGTACTCACGACACAAATTAAACCCAGCCCCTCCCACTCATATATTTGTCCAATCTCTTTTTAAAGTCACCCAAGGTCCTAGCCTCTATTACAGTACTCGGAAGATTGTTCCACGCATCTACAACTCTGTTCGAAAACCAGTACTTAAGAACATTTAAACAATGATCATACATTCATTAGAGATTTTCTGAGTGCCAGGTAACTGAAAAGAATGGCAAGAAATATTAATAATTTATCATTATTAAGGAACCATTCTGAGCTGGAATCAAAACCAGTGGCTGGCTCATCAGAGCCAGAGATACTAAGTCCATCCCACAAGCCTCCCAGCACAACAACTTGCAAATGCACTCGGTCTCAAACTAAGTTATAGCAATAAAATATCTTTTATTAGTGGTCTCGAGGGGTCAGATGTAATGATTGTAGCTTTTATGGAGAAATATAAAAGACTTATAATAATAAAATTAAGATTTATGAGTGGAATATATATAAATGCTACTGGAAAAACAATGGAAAAGATTGTATGTTAAGTCTATTTAACTTAAGATAACCAATGAAATCAAACACTGACTTATTTCTCATAAGAATAGACATTTTCCAATTATTTTCAAAGAAACCAATACGATTAATAAAGTTGGGATATGATATCTTACAACCTAACATAAAGAAATTGTTTCATTTGAGGAAAATACATCAGTGCAAGAAAAAGCATTTTCTTTTTATTGCACATATTCCATCAAAATTTGTGCCTACACAGCCTAAACCCATGAAATGTTTTTATCTATGTCAAAGATGTGTCAGCCATTGAAGACTGATGCCTCTCACAAATGTTATATTTTAATGAGAGGAAAGTTCTGAACCTGTAGGAGTCAAATAGCGACAGTGGAATGTGAGGCATTCAAATTCGACCCAACCAAGGGATAGATAAGCCCAGTTCCATGGATCAAAAGTCCCTCACCAGCATCAAGGTAAAATAATGCAGTAATACAAAATTATACTTGTTCTGTTTCTAGATTAAAAGTGGCAAAATGGAATCAACACATTCCATTTAATATAGGAACCTTCTATTAAGGAGGATACACAAGTGTTGAAATTTTGAAGACGATCAGAGGGGCGTGTCTCCACCTGTCACTGAAACAAAATACAGTGGACCCTCGGTTATCGTTGAAAATTATTTCCAGAATACTGTTCGAGTGCCGTTACCGAACGAATTTGTTCTCATAACGACAAATGTAAATTAGATTAGTCATTTCAGACCCCCAAAAATACACTTAATAAAACAGTTACAATAATTTTTCCACTTTTGAGGTGAACGAAAACCGAGGGTCCACTGTATGGGAATGTCTTACGTAACATTTCCTTGAATCTTACCCAAGATCCGTTACACAAACATTAAAAATTGGATTTTAATCGAATAATGCATCCTCAAGTATTAAAGCAAACTTTATGAGAAAGAAAATTAAAATGTTGCTGAAAATGTTCCTAAAAGATGCTATTAAGACACAGATTTTTATTTTTGCAAGTTTACTTTTCTCAGTTACATTCTACTTAAAATTCTTTACAGACCTGTACAAAAAAAAAATACCCTAATTAAAAAAAAATGATTTGAGGACATTAGCAAAAAATAATTGGCAAGTTGACACACCACACAGCCCAAAATTAATTCAAAAATTCTTCCTATTAAGGTTCACCAGCTTTTTGGTTGAAACTGATCAGAAAAAAAAATCTTTAGTTATTACATAGGAAACAATTTACTAATTTACTAAATAAAATTGAAAATTTGAATTTGCTCAGCCGATGGTGAATAACTAGGTGTGTTTTAATAAAAGTTTGAAGCCGATCAGAGAAGGCATTCTGCAGTAAATGATCTGACTGTAACAATTACCAGTATTTTAAGTATTTCAGTAAAATTTCAGATTTACACCTACTCGTACTAAACTTAAAGTATATCATCTTTCTTATAGAATGTGTCTCCAATAATATTTAGAAACCAATCAGAAGAAACACTCTTTAGTAATTGATTAAAAAAATCACTATTTCTTCAATAAAATTAGCAAAACAGTATTTATGGCACCTTATGAGATCATGAGCTTTGTGTTACAGAAACTATGCATTAGTGGTGAAAATTTTAATCCAATCATTTAAGTCATTCTCCAATTATGCCACGGATACCAGTCATTCTTAACTTGTTTTAAATATTTTACTACATCAACAAATTTGTCTGAACGTAAACGAAGCTTAATAGGTACTATCCTGACCCTAAGATAAATCAACCAATAAATACTGAAGAGGTAAACTGAAATTTATTTAACGTATTTTAAAGAAAATATTTTTTTTAATTTATTTTACACACACAATCGTCAAAATCTGCACTTACACATTTCAGTCACTTAATACCGTCGTCGAATTTGTTGGTATCTTTTTTTGAACGTCTGAAGGTACGTCACTGAGGTTTTTGGAATTTATGTGAGCCATTCCAAGATGCTGGAAATGAATTCAAGAACTTTGGTCATAGAGCTTTTGAACAAGACAGTTGTTCTAAGAATTTAGTCCCCGTTACCATACGCAGATGTTGAAAATTTGAAGCCGATTGGATGAGGCATTGTCGAGTTATGAGAGGAATTGGAGGAAGAAAAATGAAAATGAATAAAGTTAGGCAACCTCTTAAAAGATACCCATTCGAAGATTTATAATTACCAGGATAATGAAGTTTAGAAATCACATCTTCAAGAAAAGAGCATTCCTCTTCTAGGACTTCGTTACTGTTGGTAGCTAGAGTTAGGAAATGCTTATATCTTGGTGTCATGGTGTGAGTGGACGTGAAGAAGATCGTGTTGCTTGGTGGGTTGTGGTAGACTTTGTAACTTATTTCATGATTAAATTTGCTGAGAAGAACATCGAGAAAAGGAAGAGTGCTGTAAGCTTCATATTTTAGCTTGAATTAGATGGAGTGATCGACCAAGTTGTATTGGAGTGCAGGGAGGTCGAATATTAGAGGAGTTAATGGACATGTCGTCAACATACTGGAGCCAGGTGACCGAGGTGATAATAGAGGAAAACCGCTCAGTTTCAAGATGTTCCATGCATAGGTTCTCCTGCACAGCGCTAAGTGGGAAAAACATAGGTAGGCTGAAAGTTTGTTCAAAGAGAGAATTTTAAAGAGAAACAGTTAAAATCAACTCATAGTTCAAAGAGGTCTACAAAATCGTGGTAGGTGAAGTTGCACTGGTGTCTAATTTTCCTTCGTGTCGGTATTTCATACCATTTCCCCCTTAGTTGTTGTTGTGTCATCTAACATGTTTCATGTTTTAATCTTCAGCTTTGTAAATTGTATTTAACAGCTGCTATTTTATATTATATTTATAACCTCTGTAGCCGTTTCATTAATTTTTGTTTGTATCAAATATAATACATAGAAATTTATAAATAATTTTAATAAAAGCCATAAAAGAACAATGACTGCATAATTTTAGGCCTAGTCTTTGTTAGTAGTGGTTATAGATGAATGGTTCAGAGAACCGACAAGTTATAAATTAGACACATATGCAACACTTGGGTATCTTTATTGAGGAAACGTTTCGCCACACAGTGGCTTCATCAGTCCAATATAAAGTAGAAAGGTGTAAGGAGAGGAGGAGTTTGAGGTAATACATAATGATGATGTGTACTCTTGGTTTATGAGACGCATTAATACCAACGTTATTTTTTTTGTCCAGGGACAGCCTCAACTACGTGACAGAGGAGCTGGCAGACTCAAATAAGTAAGTTTTCTGTAAAGATGAAGATTGTATAAATATTGGTAGAATTACCGACAATATGTTTAGTAAAAGGACACAAATGCAACTAATGTGACATTTTATTGTGGCAACGTTTCGCTCTCCAGGAGCTTTTTCAAGCCGTTACAAGCGATACATATATATATATATACTCTCCAAGTGAGGTGTAATACTAGTGGTGGTAGAAGTAGTAGTGATATAAGTCGTAGTAGTAGTAGTAATACAATAAGGTAGAACAATCAATTTGCACATGAGTAAAAGGTGATAAAACAATTACATGGGTAGTATAAAAATAGGTTAGACAAATATTTCTGCTGGAGGTTGGAATAGAGAAGGCCTGTAGGAGTGTTCCACATCTACGATGTGCTTGTGTTGAATTAGCAGGAGAGACTATGTGATGGTAGGGTTCACTGTTTTCAGGAGGATTCTTGCTAAGACTTCAGAGATGGTGAAGCTGCCTTTGTTTTGTTTAATTGTGTTAGAAACAGCGATAAGTGCTGATTCAAGGTACTTGCGTCTACGGAAATTAGTTTCTTTGATTACTAGTCGGGCGTCTTTGAATTTCATGAGATGATTGTTGGAATTTCGGTGTTGTACGCAGGCGTTGTTCAGGTTATCGTTCCTACATGCATTAATGTGTTCATTGAGGCGTGTTTCGAGGTTTCTTTCTGTTTCTCCTACATAAATTCTGTCGCAGCCTCAACAGGGTATAGTGTAGACCCCTGCGTTGACTGGTTCAAGGTGCTTGGATTTTGTCCTGGTTAGATCCTTTATAGAAGTACTGGAAGCGATGGCGACTCGAGTGTTAGCTTGTGCAAATACTTTAGAAATGTTGGATGCAACCTGGCTGTTGGGAAGAATTATAACTTTGTTTGGAGTGGTGTTGACGCGTGGTGAATGTATGTACATTCCTCGTCAAGAAACTCAGGACTACAAATTCGGTAAGCTCTTAGGAAAAATCCGATGATGATACCTCTTTTGGTCTTAGTATCTTGACTGGAATAGAAGTGTGTGAGATCATTTTATTTGTAGGTTTCGGTAAACTTGAAATCTTAGGTTGTTATCTACTTTGTGGATGAGGACGTCTAGAAAGGGTAGCTTGTCATTGGACTCTTCTTCTAGTGTAAACTGGATCGCCGGTTCAACTGCGTTGAGCCTTGCCTGAAGATTCCGTACATCAAAACGTTGGGGAGTTATTACGAGGACGTCGTCTACGTAACGTAACCAAGTGACGCTTGAGGGATGATGTTGGCGAAGTGTTCAGCCTCTAGGTGTTCCATGTACAAGTTAGCTAAGACGGCACTGATGGGGACCCCATACCCATGCTGTATGTTTGTTTGTAGAGCCTGTTATTGAAAGAAAAACAGTTGAAATTAACACAGAGTTCAATAAGGTCAACAAAATCTCCGGGAGGTAGAGGAAGGGTAAGGTCCTGATTGACTTTACGTCGTAGAACCTCGATGGCTTGTGTGGTAGGTACTTTAGTGAAGAGGGAAGTCACGTCCAAACTGCTTAGTTTCTTGTTTCGGATGGAGAGATTTCCTCTACCTCCCGGAGATTTTGTTGACCTTATTGAACTCTGTGTTAATTTCAACTGTTTTTCTTTCAATAACAGGCTCTACAAACAAACATACGGCATGGGAATGGGGTCCCCCATCAGCCGTCTTAGCTAACTTGTACATGGAACACCTAGAGGCTGAACACTTCGCCAACATCATCCTCAAGCGTCACTTGGTTACGTTACGTAGACGACGTCCTCGTAATAACTCCCAAACGTTTTGATGTACGGAATCTTCAGGCAAGGCTCAACGCAGTTGAACCGGCGATCCAGTTTACACTAGAAGAAGAGTCCAATGACAAGCTACCCTTTCTAGACGTCCTCATCCACAAAGTAGATAACAACCTAAGATTTCAAGTTTACCGAAACCTACAAATAAAAATGATCTCACACACTTCTATTCCAGTCAAGATACTAAGACCAAAAGAGGTATCATCATGGATTTTTCCTAAGAGCTTACCGAATTTGTAGTCCTGAGTTTCTTGACGAGGAGTGTACATACATTCACCAAACCTTCACTGATTTACATTTTCCTTCCTTTTTCATCAAAGATTGCAAGAAAAGAGCTCTTCAGATCATTAATTCTCCACGCGTCAACACCACTCCAAAGAAAGTTATAATTCTTCCCAACAGCCAGGTTGCATCCAACATTTCTAAAGTATTTGCACAAGCTAACACTAGAGTCGCCATCGCTTCCAGTACTTCTATAAAGGATCTAACCAGGACAAAATCCAAGCACCTTGAACCAGTCAACGCAGGGGTCTACACTATACCCTGTGGAGGCTGCGACAGAATTTATGTAGGAGAAACAGCAAGAAACCTCGAAACACGCCTCAATGAACACATTAATGCATGTAAGAACGATAACCTGAACAACGACTGCGTACAACACCGAAATTCCACCAATCATCTCATGAAATTCAAAGACGCCCGATTAGCAATAAAAGAAACTAATTTCCGCAGACGCAAGTGCCTTGAATCAGCACTTATCGCTGTTTCTAAAACAATTAAACAAAACAGAGGCAGCTTCACCATCTCTGAAGTCTTAGCAAGAATCCTCCTGAAAACATTAAACCCTACCATCACATAGCCTCTCCTGCTAATACTACATGAGCACATCGCAGATGTGGAACACTGCTACAGGCCTTCTCTATTCCAACCTCCAACAGAAATATTTGTCTAACCTATTTTTATACTACATAAGTAATTGCTTTTATCACCTTTTACTCATGTGCAAGTTGATTGTTCTACCTTATTGTATTACTACTACTACTACAACCTATATCACTACTACTTCTACCACCACTAGTATTACACCTCACTCTGAGCCTATATATACCCTCTGTGTCCATGTATTGTTTGTAACGGTTTGAGAAAGCTCCTGGTGAGCGAAACGTTGCCACAATAAAATGTCACATTAGTTGCATTTGTGTCTTTTTACTTAACAAGATGAAGATTATTTGTTCTTCATTAAGAAATCATTGATAGAAGGTGCCTTAACGCAGAAAGGCTCTTGAACAGATGAATTGGAGCTTCTCTTCTTTTTTTCGGTTCAGACTTGATTGCGTTTTATTATTAACACTACAGGAATTACAGGATTACCACATCCTCATCAATATAATAATTATACATGTTAGGTAAAAGGACACAAGTGCAACTAATGCAACATTTTATTATGGCAACGTTTCGCTCTCCAGGAGCATTGTCAAGCCATTTAAAAAATACAGTTTTTTTTATTATTTGATTGATTCGTCAGACCTGTCTCTTGAGTGAGACAGATCTTAATCCTAAGATGACTCGTCTGAGGCCATTAGACTTCCCCATCGTTGTTTCTAGGCCCCGTGTTCTAGTAAATTATCAAATGAACAAAAAGATTCTGTTTCGTCCATCATGCACATGTTCTTGAAGGTTTTCACAATAGTTCTGAATGTCTCTTCGTTTTCTTCTGAGCCTATTAGGTCGCATATGACATCGGTGAAACACGTGATAGTCGACATCATTTGATAGCTCAGGAGTAATACGGGATGTCCTGCTATCCTCTCTTGGGGTACAGTGTTCCTCACTTGTGACTCTTGTGGTGATGGAGTTGACTCGTTTTCTGTAGTCTGTTCCTGCAGAACTGGGTCCGTTGGCCGCCGTTGTCGAGTGGAATATCAGAAGCTGGATGAACAAGGACGCCACCCCATCGGTGTTTTCTCGGCTTCCTTCGTGGAAGTGGCCCTGGTTTCCGTGATACTGAAGCTTTCTCTGAACGAGGCTGCTGCTCGGTGGTGAGGGCTCTACTTGATGTTGGAGGCTGGACAACTGGGGGTTTTCCATGCTGCCCTGACACGGCGAAGCCTCTCCTGGCAGTGCAGGTTCCAAGCATGATGCTTCGTGCCGTAGTTTCAACACCGAGGTTCCGTAGCCTCTCCTCTTTTTAGTTTATCCAAGAGTCATTGGCCGGGTGAGACCCTAATCGTGGCCACAGAAAAGCTGAATTAGATGGACATCTCCTTGGAGATCCTCATACGGGTCGTCCTGGGATTAAGACCCATGTCACGACACAGTTCCTGACGACTCAGATAAACATAAAACCTCACACATCAGTCATTCACAGAACAGCAGCATACAGACCACGTCTACAGGCTACATACCACAGATCTGTACTGTGATTACTACCATATCATGAGATAGGCACATGGCTTCTTCCGAAAGGAAGAGGTCACGATGTCCCAGGGACACGACTGAGAACTCAGATTTGGAAATGTGGGGCGCAATTCTAGCGAAGGTGCGAGACCACTCCGAGTTATCGGAAGAAGAGCCTGCTCACATGTCAACAACTGTAGTAGATCTTAAAATTCCAACCATGCAGCCAACAAATACGGAAAAAAAGGGAAGGAAAAAACACCTCATACCCCGAGAACCAAGAAGAATGTATCAATGTGGACAACAGCAAGAAGCGTCGTTTGTCCAAAGAGCTGCCGTCCCAGCTGGACCTCGGGTCTTGGGACAGGTACGATGTCACGACCTTAACAGCAGAACCAGTTCGCTATTTCAAGTGCCGGTGCTACGGACATCTGGGTCCACTCTGTCAGAACAGAGTAATTTACGGCGTCTGCAGCCACCACCACCCTACCGAGGGCTGTATTGCCAAGCTGAAAAATGCATTGATGCTCGAACTGCAGGCAGAAACACCATGCCTGGAACCCTCGATGCCTCGAGAGGCTCGCCAGACTTCATGGGACGTGGAAGATGCAAGCAACTCGATAGAAAGCCACGGCAGAATAACACTCTCAGCAGACGATGGGTACAGAGAACCCTGCAATACCGCAGAATTCTCATCAGGCCACCCAACTCAATGCTGAGGAATTTCCGACCCTCGAAGCCTCAAGCAGGCGTCATGGACAGGAGCCGCAGGCGAGAGAGATACATGATAATATACACTTGGAAAATCCTAGAGGGATTAGTATCAAACTTTCACACGAAAATCACTCCCTATGAAAGCAAAAGATTCGGCAGTAGATGCAACATTCTCCCAATGACAGGGGCGCCAAGAGTACTCTGAGAGACAACACAATAAGTGTCCGGGGCCCAAGACTTTTCAATTGCCTCCCAACCGGGCTGTGGTTCGTACGTCAGTTTACGTGCGGCCAGCAGTAACAGCCTGGTTGATCAGACCTTGATCCACCACGAGGCCTGGTCTCAGATTGAGCCGCGGGGTCGTTCACCCCCAAAACCCTCTCCAGGTAAACTCCCTTGTACATCAACGAAGAAATAAAAAGAAAAGGTACAAGCGGCGCCAACAGAAATCGGCACCACTCAAGGATGCAGCAGGTCAACGCAATCAGCAAGCGGCACTACACGAGCCCTCACTGGCCCTAACACACCAAAGTAGACACTTCCTGCTCGGCACAGCAGTTATTCAGGCTCCCCTGGCTATGCGTGGACCTAAACAGCAGATGCCAGTTTCCCAACTTGGCACAGCAACAGGTCTCGGTGCGCACATTGAAGAAATCTAACCCTCAGCAGCCCCCACATACCACAACAGCCCAGGTAATATCCACTGCTTCGAACCCACCGCAAACGCAGGCCCTCACCAGGGAGGGTCCCGCAGCACTGATCAAGGCATTCACAAATATCATCTGCAACACAATCAGCTCCACGGAACAACAGAGCATGTTCCGGCAGATGGTCAGCACACTGCTGAGGGTGTGCTTACTGACACAAGAGGATACGGTGGATGCCATGAATTTACAGAGTCAAAAAGCGGACCGGGCTCTGTCCCCCACCTCAGGAAACTAAATCACATTCTCAGTGTCCTACAATGGAACATTCATGGCCTGAGGGGCAAACAGCACCTTCTGTTGGAGGCAGTGATTCGGGATGAGGTTGACATTGTCTTGCTACAAGAAACACTCACTGTTCCTACTATAGGTCTAAGACTCCCCGGCACTGCTGGGTATTTCCGGGACACTGACGCGGACGTTCACTGCAGAGGTATATCTGTATTCGTATATCAGATGCAATACCTCACGAGGTCATAGCCAGCCCCGTGGACTGCGGGGAAGATGTCCAGGTGCAGGCCTTTCTCACACACATCCCTGGGATGCCCATTACCATCTACAACTTGTATGAGAACCCGAAACATATCCTCAACACTGAGGAAATACTCGCATTGGCACGCACTGAGTGTTTTATCGTGGGTGGAGACTTGACGAATATCACCAGTTGCTGCACTCTCACTCAGCCACCGATGCTGCTGGCAGACACATAGTAATACTCCTAAACGATATTCCAAAAGTAAAGCTGCTAAACAATGGATACCCCACACACCTTCGGGACAATACAGCTTGCAGCAGGAGTCACATGGAAAATTCATCCTAATCTCGTCAGTGACCATTTTGCAGTGCTCACCACCCTCAACTTCAACAGGGCTCCCCCACAAGGATGTGATGCCTCGTACATGGGACGTAAATAGGGCCAACCAGAAGGCATTCCAGGATTATCTTGATGTCTGGTGGACAACATACACAATCCGAAGACCCTGATACAGCTGAGCAAGAACTAACCACTGTACTCATCCAGACGGCAGAGTGTGTAATTCCAAAGAAGTCTGCAGGACACACTAACAAAAGAGACTGGTGGTTCTACAGTGACGAGGTGTGGGAGCAGAACCACCGCATCAGCTCCTTCAGGGAGCTATACAGGCGCAACCCAACACAAGAGAATACCCTGAGAGCCATTGTACAGCATGCTACAGAGTTCCCCTCAGAGTAAAAACTGAAAAATGGCTGGAGTTGTGTTCAACATTCGGGCATAACACCACCTTATCTTACTGTGCAGACATGGTGCTCTGCCTCCTGGTGGCAAGTGGTTGCACTATATTTTCCACAACATGGTAGCATCAGGCGGACGCCGTATAAACACTGTGTGTTTGGAGTTGGTGAAGGGGATTTTGCAACCTGAAACGGTGTCTACGATGTTGCAACGAATCCTGCAGGATATTTATCATATAAACATCGGAGACCTGTATGGCGTGGCATTAAATGGAATGAGCAGGGTGTTTATCAAGTTGTCATCAACCCAGGAGTACGAGCGCTTGGTTGATACCTATCACGATCAGGTCTATGCAGTTACCAGCGGTATGGAGGTACGACTGAGGGACGTTTTGAGCTCCTACACTTGGATTAGAGTGTGTAATGTCCCATTTGAAGCAGACTCGGTTGATTTGATGGACGTCTTCAAAGATTTCGGCATCGTCCATGCAGCGAATGTAGGCAAATAGTGAGAGGGGCCCTTTGTGAGCCTCCTGGAAGGCTCTTACTTGCTGAAAATGACCATCAGGCATATTATCCCGTCGTACGTTGTGCTACTACCAGAATTCAGGACACAAGTGTATGTCACATACGCGGGGCAAAGGAGGACGTGTCGCATGTGTGCAGCATTTGATCATGTGGCGGCGGAGTGTCCTCGGAAGGTACAACAGCGTGCAATGCCTCTGGTGGACAGTGACCTCCTGGGAGAGGAGGGTGCTGAGCAGTCAAGAGGAGAACCTGCTCATGGTGCTAAGACATGGGGTGACATAGTGGAGAATAGCATGGATACCTGTCGTACGCTACCTGTGGAGGTACTGGTGGATCAACCCCAGGTGAAAGTGGTGGAGGACATTCCAGTGGTGGTTAGCCCTTGCCTGTCCTTGGAGGATGTCCTGGGGATTCTTAGTGAGGCAGGTAGCCCTGAGGCTAAGGAGAGTATGGAGTGTGGAGAAGTGATGGGTGCAGGTGAAAATGGCATTAACGAGAAGGTGAGTGTGATTGTACATGAGTGCGTAAAAGGTCAAGATGTTGATAGTGAGAATGGTATGGATAATGCGAGTGAATCAAGGAAAAGGTCTGTAACCTCTTCGGATGGGGAGGACATTTTAACACCTGCACAGAAGTCTTGTATAAAACCCTTGGTGGTTGCATCACAGAAGGGGAAAGGAGGGGCTGCCTTTAAAGCACGAGTAAAAGGGGTAAAGGGAGGGAAGTGTGGGGCTATAGTAGGGGAACCAGGAACCCCGGTGGTGACGCACCCACAAAGAACAAGAGGCAAACCCACAATAGTTTTTTCAGGTGTTTAACTATTAATGTTAATGGAATGAGGGCTGAAATTAAGAGGAAGTGGGTAGGGGTGACCTTACGATGCTTTGGTTTACAAGTAGGTTTTCTGCAAGAACACAACTTTAGGATTGGTAGAGATCTGCATGTGGAGGGGTATGATGTGTTTGCAGGTTCGACTAGGAGATTAAAGGGTGGGGTTGCAATAGTCATACAGGTGTCAAGCCCTTTTTATTTGTTGGCTTGGGAGGAGAGTGGAGATGGCAGGATAGTAAGGGTAGATGGGGAATGGGGTGGTATAAGGGTTAGCTTTGTTAGTGTATATATGCCGGCAGAGTTTAATAGAAAAATCAAGGAAGATTTTGTGAATGATTATCTCGTGTATGCTTTGCGGGGGCTGCCCAGAGTGGTGGTTGTGGGGGGAAAGATTGGAACTGTATCATTAGGGGTAAGGATGCAGAGCCTCGGGGAGCTGGGTGTGTGTTGGGAGTATTAAGAGACATGTTGAATGGAGTGGGTTTAAAGGACGTAGTGAGGGGAGGAGGCAGGTGGAGAATACTTTCTTTAGACGAGATTATGCTGCTAGACTGGATAGGATTTATATAACAGATCAGGTTAGGGTAGTGGGGATTCATATCATAGATGTGGGATTTTCGGATCATAGAGGTGTTATGGTGGATGCAACATGGGAAGGGGCAGTAAAAGGGTTTAAGGGGTATTGGAAATTAAATGGTAAATTGTTTGCGTGAGGAGGGCCAACGAGAATCCTTTGCACATTGGTGGAGGGAGATTTGGGGGCAGGGGAAAAAACTGAGGGGAGATGGTGAGGCTTTTCTGAGTTGGTGGGAAAAGGCAGCAAAGGAGGGAATTCAGGGGTTCTATAGGAGGTTGGGTAGGGAGGAGGTGTGCTGGTCTTATGGGTTGCAGAAGTACATGGATGGATTATTGGGTGAGTGTTATGAAAGACAGGGGACACCTGATTTGAAGGAAATTCGGGTTTTAAAGGATAAGTTGCGTAGTATTCAGAATGAGATTTTTGATGCCTGTCGTGTGCAAGCAGGGATAGCTGATGTTTTATGGGGAGAAAGACCATCAAAATATGTGTTAAATAAGTGCAGGAAAAAGAGGGAGGTGATGACAATTTCATGTGTGGAAGTAGTGGAGGATATGGGTGGATACGTGAGGGGGCAAAGCTTATGTAATAACGAGCGTATATGCAGATAAATGGTTTACAAAGTATTGGGGTTGTGGACAGATGAGTGAGCATGAGAGGGACATCGTACTGGAAGGGATAGTGAACAGGGTGGGAGATGGGAATAGAGCAAGCATGGAAGGACCTGTTAGTGAAGAGGAAGTATGGGAGGCTGTGAATGGTTTAAGTGAAGCAAAGGCACCAGGATTAGATGGTATAATTAATGAATTTTATAAGGTACATTGGGAGGCTATAAAGGAATGCTTAGTGTTATTGTTCAATATAATGAAAGGAGAGGGTCGTATGGGGATAGGTCAAGGTACTGGAGAGGTGGTTTTGGTTCGGAAAAGGGGTAAGCGGGAAACCATGGACAATTTTAGGCCATTGGCATTAATCAATGCCGATTACAAAATTTTTGCTAAATTATTGGCAAATAGATTGAAACAAGTATTGGGTGGGGTCATAGAGGAGGGGCAGTGTGGGATACCGGGGAGAAGCATGATACAAGGACATGAATGCATCAGAGAATTTATAGATGATGGGACTGAGGGAGGGGTCTTAGCAATTGATTGGCAAAGAGTGTATGATAATGTAGAAAGGGGGACGTTGTATGAGATCTTGAAGAGACAGGGTTTTGGAGAGGATGTAGTGGGATGGGTAGAGACTGTGTATAGGGAGGCGGGTGTGAAAGTACGTGTGAATGGTAGAATGGGAGAGAGGATCATTATGGGAAAAGGATTGCGAAAGGGATGTCCACTGTCGCAGTGTTTATTTGCGTGTATGCAGGATCCGTTCTACAGACTGGTAAGGTTAGGCGTAGAGGGTGAGGGAAATGAACATACCGGTAATAGAGGTGGGTGCAAGGAATCATAGAGTATGTAGATGACACGACTGTGCTTGTAAGTAGTGGGGAGGGTTTACATAATGTGGGATGTATAATTGAAGTGTTTGGCAGGGCTACTGGTATGAGAGTAAATTATGCCAAATCAAAGTTATTGGAGGTGGGTGGATGGGTGGGAGGGTGCATGGGGGAAAGGCATGGGTGGATGATAGTTGATGAAATTAAGATATGTGGGGTAACATATTTAAATACTGTGAGTGATTCATGTAGAGTTACTTCAGAGAACGTGGTGCAGAAGGCATTAAGTAGGATAAAAGGGTGGATGCCGGGTGATCTAACGTTGCAGCAAAGGGTAGTGGTGGTCAACACACTGGTGTATAGTAAACTTTGGCACGTGGCAGTGGTTTTCTCTTTGTTGCAATCAGATATTAGAAGACTTGATGTGAGAGTCATGAGATACATTTGGGCGTATGGTCGGCCGTGGCTGAGGAAGGCAATAGTTAGGAACAGGGTGGATAGGGGTGGCCTGGGGCTTATTGGGTTGGTGTGACACTTATTTAGCTTGTATGTTAAAAGGTGTGTTGTACTTTGGGGTGGCATGGAAGCGGGGAGAGTAGGTATGATGGCATAGATCTGGGTAGATGATGGGGAGGGAGGGATTTAAGGATGAGTTGGGATATTTTGCGGCAAATGATGGTAGTGAAGACTTCTCATAGATGGACTGCAAGTGAGATTGAAATAATGGGATGGGGTAGGAATGTTATTGAGGGTGCAAGTGAATATCCTATGTATGATTGGCTTCATGTTTGGAAAGGGTTTAAAGGATTAAAGTTGAGATCAAGGGATAGGGAATTAATGTATCGGTTTTTGCATGGGGTGGTTGGATCAAGGCGGTTTTATTCAATATGGGCATCATAAGGGATGGAAGATGTGAAAGGTGTGGTATTCAGCAGACTGGAATGCATGCGATATATTTTTGTGAAAGTTTGGGGCCGATGAGGGAATGGATGGGTGGTGTTTTGCGAAGGAGGGGGAGGGATAGGGGTCTTACGGGCTATTAGTTTGGATTTGGGCGGAGTTGGGCAGAGTATGAGAAGGGCTTTAATGTATGTACTGGTTGATTTTGTGTGTGAGTCATGGCGGATAAGGGAGGTGGGGGCACGGGAACGCATTAGGGCAATAGCTGCAACTATGATTAGGACAAGAAATAGGAATAGGTGGGTGTATGGGAGAAGGTATGAAGACTTGTTCTCTAGTGAGTATAGAGAGATGAATTTGCAGGTGTTTTTGGGTGGGTGAGTGGGAGCAGGAAATGGCTTGACACCTGGGAGGGGGCGGGGGTTTCAACATGTTTAAGTGTAATGTCAGTGGGTGGATTCTTGAGGAGGGGATAGTAAAGCGTGAGGCATTGTGTGTGCGCAAGTGATTGGGTGGGGGTTCAACAGTGGGGGTAAGAATAGGGGAGTGGAATGGGGTTGACGGATGACGCATTGTATTATTGTGGGGTTGACTTCAATGGACATTAGGATAGGATTAGATGAGTGAGTCGGGAATGTATGAACTTCATGGAATGTTGTGACTGACTGTAAGACTAATAATTAAGGAGAAATTTGTGGGATTGCCTTGGATTTTAGCCGCTGTGGTGGCAGCAGAAGTGGTGCTGTGCACAGGTACTCAGATGTGCAGAATTTTATGTTTTCAATGTTGATCACTGTCGTCCAAGCAAAAGTTGGTAACTTTTGTGGTAAAATGGATTGTAAGTTTGTGAGAATGAGGAGTGAGTGGTGTGTTTGGTGAACGGTGATTTGTTATTGGAAGAGAGCTTGAGACTGGAGCTAATGTAACACGGACACATACATCATGATTGTAGTACTGTTGTACGGTATCTGAGTTACATTATATTCTTAAAATGCAGTAATAATATGTGTAATTTTTATACTGTCAAAAGAACGCCAGTAGCGTTTGAGCGATGACACTAGCTAGTAAGCATATAAAGATTTGTTAAAACGCTGACTTCTTAAATAGTTACGGGTATATTACTTGTACTTAAATGTGCATTTAAATGTATTACATTGGAGGTTTATGTACTTACAAGAACTGTAATTAGGACAGCACATTAAAGACGACAGTATTAATGGTTAGTAGTAGTGAGCATAGGTATGTATAAAAATATTTACCTGATGGGGTTAATTCATTTTGAGATTTTAGGCCGACTGTTAGTTTTATTTTTTACAACATAAAGTATTGTATGTTGCTACAGTTTGGAGTTGACCTGAGGTTTATGTACAATAGTTCATTGATAAGCAGACCGGATATGAGTTACACCTTATGTATTAAGGTGAGATACTATATTTTTGAGGGTAATTAAATACATAATGTGCTTTACTTGTAATTATGTTTAATTGTGGTATAGTAATTATGTGATATGATGGATTTGTGAATGAAGCAATTGTATTTTTTAAATAATAAAAAAAATACCTGCATGAACCTCACTACTGCATTCATACAAATAATTTGATTAGAAGGCAACTTAGACGAACTACTTACATTTTGTAGGAATTTTGGATATTCTAGGTCTCTTGAGAACATCCCCTCCGACACCCACAATCCTCTTTGTACACATATAATCCTGGACCTATAAATTATATTTAAATTAATAAACTAATAATTCTGGTAATAATATATAAATTAAAGGGTGGAGTGTATGACTTGCGGAAGGACGGTGATGAGGGGTACAGTTCGCCTTGTAGTGCATCACCACATAATATGCTGCTCATCTGAGGCCGTTTCACCACAATTTGTCCTCGATGAAGTTTGATTTAATTCTATGGTTATTATCAGCCGCCTTCACTGACTCCATTATGGTGTCCCCTTCTCCACCTCGCCCAGCCGCAGATTTTCCAAGAGTCAAATCAACACCATATCAAAAACACACATATCAAAATCTCGGAAAATTATGCAAACTTTTTCACATTACAAATTAAATTTATTCTATTTGAAACTTTGAAAACATTAGGTGTATATTAAGAATTGATATCTAAGTGTTTGTTATGATAACATTATTTAGACATTTGGTTGTTAAACTGTTTAAAAAGTCAAAGATCAGTATAAGTACAAAATTATACCTTCGTCAAGTGCCGAAGTTAATTTAATTTTTAATACTTATTTGCTCAATATTTTTTGTTACAGCCCATTTGCTTGGAATATAACTTTTATATGGTGTATATATTTATAGAGACCTGCCCCGTGCTATCATAATCTCTTTGACGTTAGTGACTATTGTCTACACCCTCACCAATGTGGCCTACTACGCTGTTCTCACACCTGCTGAGATCCTCTCCTCCAAGGCTGTGGCTGTGGTGAGTGTACTCTGTCCTCCATTAGTGTGGCTTTGGTGACTGTACTCTGTCCTATAGTAATGTGATTATAGTCAGTGTATTCCGTTCTCTAAGTACTGTTGCGGAGGCATGTGTACTCTCCTCTTCAGTACTATTGCTGTGGTGACTGTACTCTGTCCTCTAGTAGTGTCAATAAGGTTAACTAATCAGTGCTGATGTACAAAAATGTTTAATCTCAGTGTGAAGTCTTAAGCTGTGTGGGGTATTGAGATTTGCAAATTCGATGCTATATTTCATGCCCGTATCGTGAGCACCTTAGCTATTCTTCAATTTTTCTTTTGTCCATTCACGTATGCGCCTTTCATTCCTTCCATACATTTGTTTCTGTCTGTTCATTTGTCCATTCCTTTATCGCTATATTCGTTCATACATACATTCTTTCTCCTGCTTCTACATTTGCCCATCTAATTCCTCATCCATCCACCCTTTCATCCATTTGTCGTTCCAGCCATCCTCTCTTTCAGTTGCCCATCTATTCGTCCATCTTCCTCTCATCCTTCTGTTGATCGAACAACTGCTAAAAGAGATTCGCTATCCTGCAGACATTCGGGAGCCGGGTGCTGGGACCACTAGTGTGGATCATTGCTGCTTTCGTTAGATGCACCACCTGCGGCAACATCAATGGCAATATCTTCACCCAGGCTCGGTCAATGTACTCCGCGGCCCGCGAGGGACACCTGCCACACCTGCTGGCGTACATACAGCTGGACAGGTGTACACCCATCACTGCAATCATCTTCGTGGTGAGAGCTTCAGTCTGTTAAATTACGTGTAGGGAATATTGTAGATATGTGCCTCATCCTCGGCACAGTTATATGCAGATGTAGTATAGATGTGTCTTCATTCCCCGGTTAGCTAAATAGGCCGTGTGCCTCTCTTATCATTCATCCACTCTCGAATGACATTTGATATGAGGTACAAAATCGTCGTGTAACGACCTCTCGCTATTAGTATATGGGATGGAGCAGATTTCATGCAAATTGCCTCAGAAACACTGCAACCTCTGGCAAAATTAATATACTATTTTAATTAAGAAAAAGATTAACTTCATCATCCCAATAAATACTATGGAAAACCCCGTCGATGATGTTTCGGTATGACCTTAATGAATCGCTTCCAGTATTTTATGAGTATTTTAGAAACAGTCCTTCAATGGGTTGCGATGTATGAAGGTCTATTTTCATACAAAAATGGAACATGTTCGTTGAAAATGTTATAATAAACATTAAAGAAGAGTACGCAAACAATGCATCTCTAAACAATCTGGGCTAAATAACACCTTAGGAAGGAGGAAATGGAGAGAAAAATATTTTTCTAAGCCCTTCATTAAAGTTAGTTAATCAACAAGGAATGTCTCTTGTTACATTTAAATATTTGAACGGCAGCGCTTTCAGAGTAGTTGCCAGCAAATGTGGTTGACCAGGTGGATGTTAGTTCACTGGCTGATACAAGGAAGACCGTGGAGCCTACAACGGTGTGGCCCAGGAGGTGAGAGTCTACCTGCGGTCCACCCCATCACGATTGTTTTGACACCATCCTACTGAATGATTTTGGGCGGGTCACTGAGCCTGTGGCACGACATCGTTGCATCACTGCTTTTCCTCTAGTTTGTGGACCTGACCATCAGACTGTTGGGCTCAGATTAACGCAGCTTCAGTAGTGCAACATTTGCATTTGCACATAAAGCGTTGCAGCATCACGATTATTATCTTAAACTTCAGTAACCTAACGTAAAGGGTGTGGTATGTGTCGGTGGGTGCAACACTGGAAGAGATGTTGATGGTGTAAATGATGATCAACATGGAGTCTACCTGAAGAGTGTTCAAAAGGTCAATTTCCTCGCGGTCCAGTTCGAGATCAGGTGGATGGCCTGATCAACCAGGCTCTTGGTGTTAGTCGCACGAAGTCCAACGTATGTACCATAGCCCGGCTTATTAGGGACTGATTTTTGAAAGTTTTTTCAGGCTCCTCTTGAAGACAGCCAGGGGTCTGTTGGTAATCCTCCTTATGTATGAAGCGAGGGTATTGAAAAGTCTTGGTCCTTTCACGCAGGGGCGCAGTGTACTCACTGCGCCCATGCTTTTCATTAGGTGTATATGTTACCGTCTGCCGAGCCTTTTACGTTTATTCGGAATGATTTGTGTGTACAGATTTAGGACCAACCTATCTAGAATTTCCCCAGTGTAGATTTTAATGTTTCTTTCTCTTCTACCTTCCAAGATCACATATCGATGGACTTCAAAATTTTTCCCAATGATTTCGATGCTTGACTGAATCTGTGCGCGCCCTGAACGTTCTCTGCATAATAATAATAATAATAATAATAATAATAATAATAATAATAATAATAATTTTTATTTCTTCGCAATTTTACATAGAGATTTACATAGAAGTGCAAGGAGAGCCACTGACATGCCAGGGCATAACGGGCAGCTTAATCTAAAAACTTATGGACTATGTACATAATATGATGATATTTCATTTGGTTAATTATAATATGGTGACACTACATTGCAGCAAGTGTTTAGTAGGATGGTAGTTAATAGTCAAAATTGAAATTATTTTTGGGAAAATGACATTGAGTATTTTTTTAAAGTAATTTACAGAATGCGTATTTAGTTTATGGTGAGTAGGTGGTAATATTACAATGTTATAATAGTACAAATTGAGATTATCTTATAGGAAAAAAATACTGAGCATTTTTGAAAGTAATATTATCGTACATAATTATAATAAAAATGGAATTATCTTATAGGAGAAATAACAATGAGTATTTTTTGATTACGAGTATTTAGGTAAGGGTGAGTAGGTGGTTTTTGAGAAGAGTCTTAAAATGATTCTGAGACAAGGTTATTTTTGTATTTTCTGGTAATGAGTTCCAGAATTTGGGGCCCTTTATGTGCATTGAATTTTTACATAGGTTGCTATGGACGCGGGGTACATCACAATGTGATCTGTTTCTTGTGTTATGGTCATGGATCCTATTAAGGTTGGTGAGGAGAATTTTGAGTGGAGGGTTTATATTAGAATGTAGAGTTCTATGTATGTAGTAGGCACAATTATAAGTGTGAATGGTCTTTATAGTGAGTAATTTTAGGCTTTTGAATATTGGTGGAGTATGCTGTCTAGAGTGGGAATTTGTTATCATTCTGACTGCAGCCTTTTGCTGGGTTATGAGTGGTCTAAGGTGATTTAATGTTGTAGATCCCCATGCACAGATTCCATAAGTGAGATAAGGGTAGATGAGTGAGTGGTATAGTGCAAGGAGAGCTGATTGAGGTTCATAGTAGCGTATCTTAGATAATATGCCTACTGTCTTTGAGATTTTCTTGGAAATTTGTTGTATATGTGTTTGGAATTTAAGGCTACTGTCAAGGTGGATTCCTAGGAATTTTTCCTCTGTGAGTCTTGTGATGGGTGTACCATTGAGTGTTATGTTAAGTGGAACATTTGTGGCTTTGCTTCCAAACTGTATGAAGTAGGTCTTGTCAGTATTGAGAGTAAGCTTGTTAGTCGTCATCCATGTTGATATTTTCTGTAATTCTGCATTAACAGTGTTGGCTCACCAGGTTTGCAATTTCACCTGCCATGAACGGAACTGTTGGAAGACAACAGTGTTCCAGCATAAGGAGAACAAATTCCTTGAAGAGTATCATCAATGGTTTGGCATTTTTTGTCTTGAAGGTTCTAATTATTTAACCTATCATTTTCCTTGTGGTCGTGATAATTATGCAGTTGTGATCCTTGCAGGTGAGATTTAAAAAAATAATAGTTCCTAAGTCTTTACATTAGTCCTACACTCTAATGAGTGATTCAAGTGTGCTATACTTTGTTCGACTCTTTACTTCTTTGAAGAACAAAAATCACAATACCATGACTGGAACAATACACAAGAGAGGAGCTCACGACGACGTTTCGGTCCAACTTGAATCATTTTCAAAGTCACATTAACAGAAAAGAGAGATGGAGCCAGAATATTTAGGCCAGCAGGCAGGGACGGGACAAGAGAAGTGGGAAAAAGAGTAGTAGTAATAGTAAGCCATGTAGTGAAAGAAGTATTAGTAGGAGTAGTAGTGGTAGTTGTAAGGCTGGTAGTGGAAGGAATAGCAGAAGTAATAGTGGTAGTATAAAATATGGAGAGTGGTTGATAAGACAAGAATAGAAAGGGGGCAGTGTGAAGGAAGGAAGGAAGTAGTAGATGGCTCTGGTGTCTACTTTATATCATGCTCCTCTTGTTCTCTTCAATATTTTGGAGAAACTGGTGGTTCTCTTTCTGACAGACTCAAGGAGCACAAAAGTAGTTAGGCTTGCCGACAGCAACAATGCTCTTGTCTATCATGTCAGAGATCACACTCATCCTATTGACTGGTCATCTGCTAAAACTGTCTAACTTTCAAAGTCGCTGTCTTGTTGAATCATCAGTTATAGAAAACTCTCCTTGTATGAATCTTAGTCGTGGCTTTGTCTCCGGTGGTCTGGTGGCTTGAGCTCTCGCTTCACACACGGAGGGCCCGGGTTCGATTCCCGGCGGGTGGAAACATTTCGACGTGTTTCCTTACACCTGTTGTCATTTTCACCTAGCAGCAAATAGGTACCTGGGTTGTTAGTCGACTGGTGTGGGTCGCATCCTGGGGGACAAGATTAAGGACCCCAATGGAAATAAGACAGACAGTCCTCAATGACGCACTGACTTTCTTGGGTTATCCTGGGTGGCTAACCCTCCGGGGTTAAAAATCCAAAGAAATTTTATCTTATTATTTTATCCTTTCCCATTACATTGTCAAATGCTACAAACTTCAGAACACACGTGACTTAACCTGATTCTTGTTTTTCCTCTTCTTTCTACTTCTCCTTTCCTATTTTCCTTTTTCTTGTTTTGGGTTTCCTTTCTTTTGTCTTGGGTGTTCTGTCCTTCACTTTTCCTCCCCCCCCTCCCTGTGTTTTTCGTCTTACCTCTTGTGAGACCTTAGCTCTCCTGCAGTGCTCCTCTTTCTTGGCGTTTGATTGACCCTACTACCCAGTGCTGGATTTAGATGGTGGGCGACCGGAGCCCAGTTTGGTGTGGGGGCCCTTGCATTAAAAAGGTCTAACTGTAATAGTTAGAAGACTTTTAAGTTTCTCCTTGGAAAACGTTTGCCACTCTCAATATATGAACCATCCTCTTAAGATGAAATGAAACAATAAATTGAATTTACAGTGTATTTTAGCACACTTTCTGTTCATTTGCAAGTGCAACTCAAAAGTAATGTACAGACTTATGATGAGTTATTTTCAATCAGATAAAATTTTATAAGCCAGGTACATTTCGTGCTTTTCTGATGGAAAAATCTCTGATGATTCCATAAAAAAATGAATGAGCGCAGGATGTCAGATTCTATGCTTCATGCTTGTTCGTATCCGGTTCTCACTACCACACTGTTGTTCACATACTGACCATGATCAAGCAGTCATTCATACTGCAGCGCCCTGCACACCCAGGATGATGATGTGCTGTGAGTCATCCTTGCGTCATGCAGCTGACGACGCGCTCGCACCGATGATGTAACACCAGCGATCAGATGACTCAACAAGACAACCCCACCACAAACTCTTGCATACATTTTCTCTTTTTGCGATCTACTCAGTTCTCAGTATAATGTGTGTCATAATATTTTTCATCATTTGGTGGGGGCCCCCTTCTGGTCGGAGGCCCCTCCCCTAAATCCGGCCCTGCAGTACTACCACTACTACTGCCACTTCCTTTCCTACTACCTTTGGCCCCTGCCTTCACTTTTACCTCCCATCACACTTCCCTTTTCTATCCTTGCCTCACCAACCACTCTCCTTACTTTATATTACCAGTACTACTTCTGTTATTACTTATACTGTCCCATCTCTGCCAGCTGGCCTATGTATACTGGTTCCATCTCTCTTTTTCTGTTAGCGTGACTTTGTAAATGGTCCAAGTCGGACCGAAACGTCGTCGTAAGCTCCTCTCTCCTATATGCGGGTTATTTGTGTTATGCCATTATTAATTATCATATTACTGCAAGTGGCCAACTGGAAGACTTTGTCAGTTTGAAGGTTTACTGTCTCCTCAATGGATGCTATTCTCATACAAATTTTTGTATCTGCTAAAGATTATGAGAATGAGAAGGCGATGAGGAGCCATTCACTATGGCAGTCTCAGATTCATTCACTATGAATGAATATCATTCACTATGACACTTTGGGTTCTATTCGTTTGAAAATTAAATATTCATCTGCCTAATTTTCCAGTTAATCCTTTTGTACGCATTTCGTGGGCTATTATACCCTGGTCGCTCTTGTCGAAGGTTTTTAAAAAGTTTACGCACACCACAGAATCAAGGCTATATCAGAGGTTTTTAATTACTGAGGGATAATTTCTGTATCCTGGACATGAGATAGTGTTTTTTTTAATTATTGATGAATATGAAGTTCCATAAGTTAGGGCCTGGGGCAAAGTGCAGATGCATGCAACTGATATTTTTTTCAATCAAGTTGGGTTAGGGTTATGTCATAACTTTTGAGATTTAAGCAGGGTTTTGAGATTAATCCATAAAAAACTCATTTGGATTGTAGTGTAGTATTATAGGTGGAGAGGGGAATAGCAGTGGTGATACCACCTGCCATAAATTCAAACATACATAACAAGTGATTTGAAAAGAACTGACAAGTATGCACTATTCACAGGCGGTGATTTGTCTGATGATACTGACAGCAGATGATGTTGGGGGCCTCCTGACCTACGCCTCCTTCACCAGTGTTCTCGTCAACCTCGCAGCTATCACTTCTCTTGTATGGCTACGCTACAAGCAACCTGACAGACCCAGGCCATTCAAAGTGAGTTGCAGGGTTATTATGATGGAGTGCACACACATGCACACACGTACATGCAGGTATTTACACACACACTCACGTTAGGCCCATACTAGAGTATGCAGCGCCAGTTTGGAACCCGTACCTGGTCAAGCACGTCAAGAAATTAGAGAAAGTGCAAAGGTTTGCGACAAGGCTAGTTCCAGAGCTAAGGGAAATGTCCTATGAAGAAAGGTTAAGGGAAATCGGCCTGACAACACTGGAGGACAGGAGGGTTAGGGGAAACATGATAACGACATACAAAATATTGCGGGGAATAGACAAGGTGGATAGAGACAGGATGTTCCAGAGAGGAGACACAGAAACAAGGGGTCACAATTGGAAGTTGAAGACTCAGATGAGTCAAAGGGATGTTAGGAAGTATTTCTTCAGCCATAGAGTAGTCAGGAAGTGGAATAGTCTAGCAAGTGATGTAGTGGAGGCAGGAACCATACATAGCTTTAACACGAGGTATGATATAGCTCATGGAGCAGGGAGAGAAGGGACCCAGTAGCGATCAGTGAAGAGGCGGGGCCAGGAGCTGAGTCTCGACCCCTGCAACCACAATTAGGTGGGTACAATTAGGTGAGTACACACACACACATATATATATATACACACACACACACATACACACACAAGGGCCCACATGGGCAGAGCAAATATACTAGCTGTGGGTGATTTCAATCACAATGAAATTAATAAAAAAAAAAAAGGCACAATACCGTGACTGGAACAATACACACACCACAACCCGCACATATAAAAGGGAGGAGCTTACGACGACGTTTCGGCCCGACTTGGACCATTTACAAAGTCACACTAACACACAGAGACGGAGGAAGGGGTATTTATAGGCAGGCAGACAGGGGAGGGTACAAGAGAGTGGGGTAATAATGGAGTAAGTAGGAAGAGGTAGTAGTAGTAATAGTAGTAGTGGAGACAGTCATATTCTAGAAAAGGAGCACTGCAATGAGGCTAGCGGCCTGCAAGGGTGGGACGAAACACAGAGGGAGGAAAGGCGAATAAAAAGAAGGACAAAGACAAGGCAAAAGAAAAGAAAGAAAGGAAAACCCATAGGAGAAAAAAGGAGAGGAGGGAAGAGATGAAAGGGGAAGGAATCAGGTTAAGTCACGGGTGTTCTGAAGTTTAGAGCATTTAACAATGTAATGAGAGAGGAAAGCATCAACAGAGACAAAGCCAGGGCTAAGATTCATACAGGGAAAGTTGTGTATAAGGGAGGATTCAACCAGGCGGCGACTATGAAAGTTGGACGTAGGGTAGACAGTTTTAGCAGAAGACCAATCAATAGGATGACTGTGATCTCTGACATGACAGAAAAGAGCATTATTAGTGTCGGCAAGCCTAGCACTATTTTTGTGCTCCTTGAGTCTGTCAGAAAGAGATCGGCCAGTTTCTCCGAAGTACTGAAGAGGACAGGAGGAGCAAGAAATATAGTAAATACCAGGAGAATCTGTGGAGGGAGGGGAGGTAAATGGTCCAAGTCGGGCCGAAACGTCGTCGTAACTTCTCCCTTTTATATGTGCGGGTTGTGTGCACAATGAAATTGACTGGAAATACCTGGAACCACAAGGGAGATTAGAAACGTGGAGTGTTAAGATGATGGGGTGGTACTGGAACACCTCATGCATCAACATGTTAGGAACACTTCAAGAGAGAGAGAGGAGAAGACGTATCAGCAAGACTGGACGTCATATTCACCCTGAGTAGTTCAGACATTGAGGACATCACATATGAACGGTGTCTTGGAGCTAGTGATCACGTATTCTTGAGCTTCGAATACATAGTAGAGTTACAAGTAGACAGAAAAGCAGAAAGAGTAGGACGAGAGAAGCCAAACTACAAAAGAGGGGACTACACAGGGATGCGAAATTTCCTACATGAAGTACAGTGGGAAAGAGAACTGATGAGAAAGTCAGTAAACAAAATGATGGAACATGTGACCACAAAATGCAAGGAGGCAGAGGAGAGGTTCGTTCGCAAGGGCAACAGGAATAATGGGAAGACAACAATGGGCCCTTGGATCACCCAAAGTGCAGAGAGGCCAAAACTAAGTGTGCTAGAGAATAGAAAAAGTTTAGAAGACAAAGGACCCAGGGAAATAAAGAGATTAATCGAAGAGCCATAAACAAATGTGCACAGATTAGGAGAGAGGCTCAGCAGCAATAGGAAAATGATAGCATCGAAAGCCAAGTCTGACCCAAAGCTGCTGTACAGCCGCATCAGGAGGAAAACAACAATCAATAATCAGGTAATCAGGCTGGGAAACGAAGGAGAGTTCACAGGAAGTGACCCAGAAGTATGTTAAGAGCTACATGAGATTTATGGAAGTAAATTCAGTGGAGACAGAAAGGACTCCAGGAATCCGGAATGGAGGGGTACACCATCAAGTGCTGGACACAGTACACACAGCCGATGAGAGAGGAAGAGGTGAAGATGCTGCTGAGTGAACTAGATACCTCAAAGGTAGTGGGGTAGGATGACATCTCTCCGTGGGTCCTGAGAGAGAGAGCAGAGGCTCTGTGTGTGCCACTAACAATAATCTTCATCACGTCTATCGAAACAGGGCGACTACCTGAGAGTGGAAGACAGCAAATGTAGTCCTAACTTTTAAGAAAAGAGACAGACACACAGCATTAAACTACAGAACAGTGTCACTGACGTACATAGTATGCAAAGTCATGGAGAAGATTATCAGAAGAAGAGTGGTGGAACACCTAGAAAGGAATGAGCTTATGCACAACAACCAGCACGGTTTTAGGGAAGGGAAATGTTGTGTCACAAACCAACTGGAGTTTAATGACAAAGTGACGGAAGTAAGACAAAAAGAGAGAGAGGGGTGGGTAGATTGCATTTTCTTGGACTGCTAGTAGGCTTTCAAAACGGCTCCACACAATACATTAGTGCAAAAGCAGGTATAACAGGTAAGGCATTGCAATGAATCAGAGAATACCTGACATGTAGACAACGAGACATGGTATGTGACGAGGTGTCAGAGTGGGCTCCGCTGACGAGTGGGGTTCCACAGGGGTTAGTCCTAAGACCGGTGCTGTGAATGACGTGACGGAAGTGTCTGTTTAAAGACGATGTGAAGCTAATGAGGAGAATTCAATCGGATAAGGATCAGGCAGGACGACAAAGGAATCTGGACAGGTTGCAAGCCTGGTCCTGCAACTGGCTCCTGGAGTTTACCCCCACCAAGTGCAAAGTCTTGAAGATTGGGGAAGGGCAAAGAAGACCGAGACGGAGTACAGGCTACAGGGCCAAAGACAGCAAGCCTCACTCAAGGAAAAAGACCCTGGGTTGAGTATAATACTGAGCATATCTCCTGAGGTGCACATCAACTAAATATCTGCTGCAGAATATGGGTGCCTGGCAAACCTAAGAATATCGTTCCGACACCTCAGTAAGGAATCGTTGAAGGTTCAGTATACCGTGTATTCCAGGCCCATATTTGAGAATGCAGCACCAGTTTGGAACCAACACCTGGTCAAGCACGTCAAGAATTTAGAGACAGTACAAAGGTTTGCAACAAGACTAGTCCCGAGCTAAGGGACTAGTTCAGGGAAATCGACCTGACAGCACTAGAGGACAGAATGGATATGAGGACATGATAATAACATAAAATACTAAAAGGAATTGACAAGGTGGCTAGGGACAGTTGTTTCAGAGATGGGATACAGTAACAAGGGGTCACAAACGGAAGTTGAAGACTTACATGAGTCACATGGATGTTAGGAAATATTCCTTCAATCATAGAGTGATCTGGAAAGTGGGACCCATATATACCTTCAAGAAGAGGTATGATAAAACTCATGGAGCAAGGAGAGAGAGAGGACCTAACAGCAACCAGTGAAGAGGAGGGGCCAGGAGCTATGAATCAACCCTTGCAATCACAATCACACACGTGTTGGGAAACCCAGATTCAGGAGGAAGAGCAAATACAACCTCCTTCAGAACCACCTAGAGAAGACCTTCAACCCCAACAACCCCATCGCAACCAAGCAACCCACACTCAGTACCCCAACCCCCACCCACGTAACACAAACTTTGCCTTCACACCTTCACAGTAGTCCTCCATAGTATCCTGCTAGGTCTTCCACTCCTCTAACCCTAATACACCCCCAGACCACAGTATTAGGAAAGAAGCTGAAGATTTGGTACAACATCACAGATGGAATAGCAAATAAATGGCATAAAAGAATCATGAAGACATCCCAAGACATCATAGCACTCACGGAAACGAAGCTCGTGAGAATAACAGATGCAATCTTTCCATCTTGATATTAGATCCTGAGGAAAGATAGAGTGAACAGAGGGGAGAAGGAGTCGCACTGCTCATCAAAAACCAGTTGAGATTTGAGAAAATGGAACAAAATGGAAGCAAGAGACTACATAATATTAACACTTGAAACTGGGGGTTCCAAGGTGGTGATTACAGTGATGTACAACCCACCACAGAATAGCAGGAGGCCAAGAGAAGAATAGGATGAGATCAACAGAGCAATGGTGGACACACAAATTAGGTGGCAAAAAGGGCCCATGTGTGTAGGGCAAAGTTACTAGTTGTGAGTGATTTTATTCACAAAACATTGACTGGGAAAACCTGAAGCCACATGGGGCACAAGAAACACCCTCCCTTCTCAACATTTGATCGCTGCAAATCTCCTTTGATAGAGGTGGTACTGGAAAACCTCATGCATTCAGGTGTCAGGGACGCTACCAGAGACAGAGGACAAGAGAGGAGAGGATGAACCAGCAAGGCTGGACCTCATATTCACTTAGAATGAAATGTGTAGAGAGGCCAAAACTTAGTGTGCTAGAGAATGCAAAAAGTATAGAAGACAAAGAACTCAGGAAAAAAAAGAAATTAGCCGAAGAGCCAGAAATGAATATGTATGGATAAGGAGGGAGACCCAGCGGCAATACGAGTATGATATAGCATCGAATGCCAAATCTGACCAAAAGCTGTTGTACAGCCGCATCAGGTAATTAGACTGACGACGGATGGAGGGGAGATCACAAGAAACGACAAAGATGTATGTGAGGAGCTCAACACGAGATTCAAGGAAGTGTTTTCAGTGGAGACAGAAAGGACTTTAGCAAACCAGGATGGAAGAGTACACCAATAAGTGCTGTACACATTACATACAGCAGAGGAGGAGGTGAAGAGACTGCTAAGTGAGCTAGATACATCAAACGTGGTAGGACCGCACAACATCTCTCCATAGGTCATGAGATAGAGAGCAGAAGCACTGTGTATGCCACTAACAACAGTCTTTAACACATCTATTGGAATAGGGCAACTACCTGAGGTGTGGAAGATGGCAAATGTAGTTCCAATCATTAAAAAGTAGACAGGCAAGTGACATTAAACTACAGACCTGTGTCACTGATATGCATAGAATGTAAAGTTATGGAGAAGCTTATCAGAAAGGAATGAGCTTCTAAGCGTTAACCAGCACGGTTTCAGAGAACGGAAAACGGAGTTTTACAACAAGGTGACAGAAGTAAGACAAGAATGAGTTTGGTGGGCAGACTGCATTTTCTTGGACTGCAAGAAGGCCTTCGACAAAGTTCCGCACAACCTCCCTCAGTGTAAAAGCTAGAGAAGCAGTTAACCAGCACGGTTTCAGAGAACGGAAAACGGAGTTTTACAACAACATATATATATATATGTCGTGCCGATTAGGTAAACGAACGAACGAACGAATACTCTCAGGTAAGTACCCACGAGGGGCGAGCGGGAAGTGTGGACAGACGAAGAATAGCTGGTGAGAGGAATGGCTGTAGTTGAAGAGAGAAGAGTCAGGACTAAACCCAACTGCTAAGCCTTATGAAGCCTTTGGAACAGCAATACTGAAGCAGAAGAACATACTGAGGGCGGCGTGGTTACTGGCTGGCTGCATCTTGCTTGGTGTTGGGTCATTCTTGGTGATGATTGGTGACTGGCAGGCGTCAGGAACGGGAAGACTGGAAGGACGGCTGCTACACGATGATTGGTCGATAGAAGTGGCGGTGGAGATGTCAGGTGAGCGGGCTCGGTGCGGGCTGAGTCGAGAGAGCAGGGTGTTTACAGTGCTCTCTTTCTTGTTGTTAGGTGGCTGGATTATGAATGGACTCGCTGGGCGTCGGGTGCAGGTTGTTTCATTGTGAGTTTTCTATTTTGCCTCGGTTACAGAGTCAGTATCTGCTCCATTCTTGATGTTTTTATATACTGATGCAGAGACAGAGATAATTCTTGTGTCTTTGAAGTTAATTGTTGGGTCTGCCATCATCTCTTGTAAGAGATCGAAGAGTTCTGATAAAGATGTGTGTGTACCATGTTTGTTGGTAAACTTTATGGATTTATTTCTTATAAGCGTATTTAAGGATGTTGCATTCATCTGGTTGCCTATTGTCCTCACTGTTTTATAAAAAGTGATGTTCTTCCAGTGGATGAAACAGTCGTGTTCTTTTGTAATGAAGTATGAGGTATAAGTTGGTAAAGGTGGCGATGGGCTAGTGGATGACTCTGCTGTATCAGTGTCAGTAGAGACTTCTGGAGGCGTTTCAGGAATGTCGTGTACTTCAGTGCTGGGTGGAGGCATACCGGCTTGAATATTTGTGACTTGTTGGATGGTTTGTGGTTGTTGAGAGGCGGTTGTGGTCGGAGATGTGGTTTCTGAAGTGGGTCCTGTGGCAGAGTCTAGAGATGGGCTTGAGGTGGATGTGGAGTTGACGATGTTTGGGATCATCTTGAGTAGGTCTTGCGACGGTGGAGAGTCAAGAAATTCGAAGGTTGGCATGTTGTTTAGACGGAACAGTTCGTTGATTGTTTTGTTGAAAGTGCCGGGATTTGAAGCATTTGCTAAGTGTGCATATATCATGCAGTATAGCACCTTGGATGTAGCAGCGTCGGGGAGTGCAGAAAGGGAGTTGGAGGATGGTGGAGACTGTTGTGTTGCTTGGAGTATTTTTTTGGTGTCACATTGTAGTTTGGTTATAGCAGCAAATGTCGGTGATTTTTGATTGTTTTTCTTCTCTTCTTCTTTGATTTTCTTTGTGAGGATTTCTTTTCTTAGAGGGCATTTTGCAGCAAGAGTATGGTGAGTACCCTTACAGTTGAGGCAGGTATGAGTGGCAGTGGTGGTGGGACAGGTTTTGAAGTCATGACCTTCCTTGCAGCAGTTGGAGCAATACTTCTTATCCTTAACAGTGCATTCGGTCGTTGTATGCATGTAAGAATAGCAGTTCCAGCAGGGAGATATGTGGGCGAAATGTTCTGGTTCTATTTGGCGTGGGTGAATGTGGTAGTATGAGATGGCTAGGCCATCTGCCAGTGCTCTGTTTGCCATGTCGATGTCAGTGAAAGTGATTTTCATCATTGATGGTGCATTGGGAATTTTTGTAAGAGTGTCAATAGAAGCCCAGGAGTTTTGTTCTTCGATTGAAGCCTTCAGGTCCTCTATCGGTTGAGTTGTAATAATCTTGTCCAGTCTTTTCACAAAAATGGAACGTTTCGCCAGCAACGAGGGTGAAGGGGAGATGGTGAATTGGCGGTCATTTAAAGTCTTCTTAGCTGTGTCGTCGGTTAGTTTGGAGGCTTCAAGGTCATCGGAGCAAACTACCAAGAAGGAGTCTTTAAGTGAGATGATGGCTGTAAATTTGACCTGCAAGCAAGTCTTTACAGCTGAAGCAAGGGCTAGTTTTGAGGAGTCGTTTATAACACCATGTTTAGGCTTGATCTTAACACGATGAGCAGACATCGTGTAAGAGTAGAGGTGCTATTTGTAGATTACAAATTCCCCTCCCCAACGGGGATCGTAGGGATACTTCTTGAATTTGCAGGAGCGACTGTGACTGTGACTGTGACTGTGACTAGCTTGTGTGAGTGCTATAGTCGTGCTGTGTAAAAGATTAGGTAAAACTTGCGATTTTGGCTTAAATAGCAACGCTCACCTTGCCATATAAGACAAGTAAAAATTTGTGTATGCAATAATTTCGCCAAAATCATTCTGAACATAACGAAAAAATTATATTTCATTGTGTTTGTTTATTATTAAATTAATGTTAACGTATCTAAAATATATTTAGTTGGGTTAGGCTAAATTAAATTGCGCTTGTTGTAATAAGGTTAGGTAGGTTTTCAAAGTTTCTCTTGGTACAAAATTATAAATTCCTACATTAACATAAGAACATAAGAACATAAGAAAGGAGGAACACTGCAGCAGGCCTGTTGGCCCATTCTAGGCAGGTCCTTCACATTCCATCCCACCAACAGAATATTTGTTCAACCTAATTTTCAATGCTACCCAAAAAATAAGCTTTGATAATTTTATTTACTCATGTGCAATTCCACTCAAATCCAACCCCTTTCACTCATGAATTTATCCAACCTAAATTTAAAACTACCCAAGGTCCTTGCTTCAATAACCCTACTAGGCAGACTGTACCATTCATCAACTACCCTATTTCCAAACCAATACTTTCCTATATCCTTTCTAAATCTAAACTTATCTAACTTGAATCCATTATTGCGGGTTCTCTCTTGGAGAGATACCCTCAAGACCTTATTTATATCCCCTTTGTTAATACCCATTTTCCACTTGTATACCTCGATCATGTCTCCCTCATTCTACGTCTTACAAGTGAATGTAATTTAAGGGTCTTCAATCTTTCTTCGTAAGGAAGATTTCTAATGCTATGTATTAATTTAGTCATTCTACGCTGAATGTTTTCTAACGAATTTATGTCCATTCTGTAATATGGAGACCAGAACTGAGCTGCGTAATCTAGGTGAGGCCTTACTAATGATGTATAAAGCTGTAATATAACGTATGGACTTCTGTTGCTAACACTTCTTGATATAAATCCCAGTAATCTATTTGCCTTATTACGTACGCTTAGGCATTGCTGTCTTGGTTTAAGGTTGCTGCTTACCATCACCCCCAAGTCCTTCTCGCAATCTGTATGGCTAAGTTCTACGTTATTTAACTTATAAGTGCTTGGGTTATGGACACTCCCGAGCTTTAGAACTTTGCATTTATCTACATTGAACTGCATCTGCCATTTTTCTGACCAGGAATTGAGTTTGTCTAAATCCTCCTGTAGTTCACTGACATCTACGTCTGAATCGATTATCCTACCTATCTTCGTGTCATCAGCAAATTTGCTCATATCACTAGAAATTCCCCTCGTCAAGGTCATTTATATATATTATAAACAACAACGGGCCCAAAACCGATCCCTGAGGAACGCCACTTGTTACAGATCCCCACTCCGATTTAACCCCATTTATGCACACCCTCTGCTTCCTATTGGTGAGCCATGACTCGATCCATGACAACACTTTTCCCCCAATGCCATGAGCAGCCACTTTCTTTAACAGTCTCTGATGTGGTACTCTATCAAAAGCCTTACTAAAATCCAAATAAACGATATCGAATTCTTTATCATTATCAACTGCCTCAAAAGCCCCACTGAAAAAAGTTAAGAGAAAATTTTAGAAAGTACTTAATTTTAGATGAGTTCTTGCTAATTGACCAGTTTTACCTAATCGGCACGACATATATGTATATATCTATATATATATATATATATATATATATATATATATATATATATATATATATATATATATATATATATATATATATATATATATATATATATATATATATATATATATATATATATATATATATATTAACACGTCGGCCGTCTTCCACCGAGGCAGGGTGACCCAAATAAATGAAAATTCCCAAAAGAAAGAAAATACTCTCATCATCATTCAACACTTTCACCTCACTCATACATAATCAACGTCTTTGCAGAGGAGCTCAGATACGACAGTTCAGAAGTGTCTCCAAACTGCCAATATCCCAAACCCCTCCTTCAAGGTGCAGGCATCATACTAGCCGGTTTCCCTGAATCCCTTCACAAAATATTTCCCTGCTCATGCTCCAACAGCTCGTCAGGTCCCAAAAACTATTCGCCTCTATTCACTCCTATCTAACAAACTCACGCACGCTTGCTGGAAGTCCAAGCCCCTCGCCTACAAAACCTCCTTTACCCCCTCCCTCCAACCTTTATGAGGACGACCCTACCCCGTCTTCATTCCCCTACAGATTTATACGTTTTCCAAGTAATTCTACTTTGATCCATTCTCTCTAAATGACGAAATCACCTCAACAACCCCTCTTCAGCCCTCTGACTAACACTTTTAGTAACTCCACACCTCATCCTGATTTCCACACTACAAGTTCTCTGCATAATGTTCACACCACACATTGCCCTTAGACACGACATCTCCACTGCCTCCAGCCGACTCCTCGCTACATCATTTACAACCCATGCTTCACACCCATATAAGGGTGTTGGTACCACTATATTTTCATACATTTCCTTCTTTGCCTCCATGGATAATGTTGTTTGTCTCCACAGATACCTCAATGCACCATTCACCTTTTTTTACTTCATCAATTCTATGGTTAACCTCATCTTCCATAAACCCATCCGCTGACAAATTCCATACTCCCTCCCTCCAATGTGATATCCAATTTTTCTTTATCTAAATCGTTTGATCCCCTCATCACCTTACTCTTATCTATGTTCACTTTCAACGTTCTATCTTTATAAACCCTCCCAAACTCGTCCTCTAACCTTTGCAACTTTTTTTTATAATCTCCCATAAGCACAGTATTATCAGCAAAAAGTAACTGTGCCAACTTCCATATTGTATTTGATTCCCTATAATTTAATCCCAGCCCTTTCCCCAACACACTAGCATTTACTTTTTGTACAACCCCATCTAAAAATATATTAAACAACCATGGTGACATTACACATCCCTGACTAAGACCTACTTTTACCGGGAAGGAATCTCCCTCTCTCCTACACACTAACCTGAGCCTCACTATCCTCATAAAAACTCTTTACAACATTTAATAACTTACTACCTATTCCTTGCACCTGCAACATCTGCCACATTGCTCCCTTATCTACTCTATCATTTACCTTTTTCAAATCCATAAAAGCAAGGAAAACTTCCCTACCTTTATCTAAATACTGTTCACATATATGCTTCAATGTAAACACTTGATCTACACATCCTCTACCCAATCTAAAGCCTCCTTGCTCATCTGTAATCCTTCTCTCTGTCTTACCTCTAATTCTTTCAATAATAACCCTACCGTACACTTTACCTGGTATACTCGGTAAACTTATTCTCCTATAATTTTTACAATCTCTTTTGTCCCACTTCCTTTTATATAAAAGAACTATACACGCTCTCTGCCAATCCCTAGGTACCTTCCCCTCTTTCACACATTTATTAAACAAAAATACCAACCTCTGTAACACTATATCCCCCCCTGCTTTTAACATTTCTGTCATGATCCCGTCAGTTCCAGCTGCTTTACCTTCTTTCATTCTACGTAATGCCTAACGCACCTTCCCCACACTCACATCCTGCTCTTCTTCACTCCTAAAAGATGGAATACTTCCCTGTCCAGTGCATGAAATTACCACCTCCCTTTCTTCATCGACATTTAAAAGTTCCTCAAAATATTCCCGCCATCTACCCAATACCTCCATCTCCCCATCTACTAACTCCCTTACTCTGTTTTTAAGTGAAAAATCCATTCGTTTCCTAGGCTTTCTTAACTTGTTTATCTCACTCCAAAAAAATTCGTACTCTCAGAAAAAGTGTGTTGTGTGTGCTTACAGTAAACAGCGACCTCAAGTGCGAAAAGACACACGATACATGTGTCAGCAATGTGGAGTGGCACTCTGTATGAATCCATGCTTCTTAGAGTATCATACAGTGGTGGACTTCTAGAAACATAAATGGGACCTGTAAATACCTTGTAAATAAAGTATTATTATTATTATTATTAACCAGGTGTACAAATTCATTTATCAGTGTGAACATGTGTGTTAGTGACAGTATGATTACTAATTCAGTACCAAACATTTGTGTCTAAACAAGAATTGGCAATGAAATCAAAAGATCTGCATCAAAACATTATCATCATAGCATGAAAACAACAGAAAATGGAAAAAAATGGAAAAAAACGGAAAAAAACGAACATATATCTACGTGTGGACAGTTTAACCCTTTGGGGGTCGACAGGCCTTCTCAGGCGAAAATTTTTTGGAAAAAAAAAATTAATTTTTTTCTTAGGAAATGATTGAGAATCTTTTTCCGATCATAATGCCACCAAAATTATGAAATTTGATTGAAAACTAACGAAATTATGCTTTCGCGAAGTTATCGGTATCTATGACACTGACGCATCGGCGATTTCACCCACTTCGAGCCCTATTTTCGACAAATTCCAATGTTTCAGTCTCCTAAAATTATAGCTATTTCGCTAGAAATCCATTTCTTCTATCGAATGAGTAGAAGAAACTGCCTATTTACCAATTTCATCTACCCAAAATAGTGGTCAGAAAATGGCAATTTTCCAATTTCACACAAATTTCAAACGATGCCAATTTCAAAATAGGGTCCAGAGTAAACAAGGCAGACATTCCTGGCACTAAAATAACATGTTCTCTGTTCATTAGCCACGTCTCCAGGCCCCTGTTCCATTACTTTTGCTTTCCATTTTTAATTTTTATTATCACAAAAATAGAAGATTTACTGTTATGTATACAACTGCATCATTGTAAAAATGGTATAAATTATATCAGAGCACTTGTGCATGAATATAAGACTCGCCAGTTGATGTGTATTGGACGCATGGTGTGATTTGTTTACTCTTGAACATCGTCAAAAATCAAACATTTTCGCTACTTTGAGCTCAATTTCAAGGTACAGTGGTACCTCGAGTTACGATATTTTTTTGTTCGAGAATGCTGTTCAAGTGCCATTACCAAACGAATTTATCCCCATAAGGAATAATGTAAAATAGACTAGTCCTTTTACACCCCCAAAAATATACTTACAAAAGCATTTAAAAAAATAAACTTACATAAAAGGGCGATTTTGGGGACCATCGTAACTCGAGGTACCACTGTACTTGTCATTGTCATACCAATCAAAATCATCTCTATTTCTGTAATATATCTTCCATTCTATCAAATGAGACCAAGAAAACGAGAATACATCAATAAATACCATACGAAAATCGACTGCAAAGTCGCTGTTTTAATCGAAAAACGGTCAGAGTTTTTCTCTCATTATGCAGTGTGTACTGCAGGATTTTTTTTATACTGCGCACACTGACCACACAGACCCATTCTTTCATATGTATGCCTACCAGACGTTTTCTGCTTAAATTGAGGCCGCTAGAATTTGGGCGTGCTAGTACGGCACCAATCCCTGCTCGTAAAACGTACTAGTACGGCACCGACCCCGAAAGGGTTAATGGGTAATGACAGATCTTCATTTGTCCATTCCATGAGGTGGTTTTTTCTTTGTATAATATAGGTAGTGTTCTGAGGAAGTTTTACAGGCATATGTTTGAAGATTCTGCTGTATAAGCTGTGTGACATTTTACCAGATGTAGAATGTCACACTTTCAACAAGGAATCTTGTGTAGGCCTGCTTTTATGTTGTGGTTATGGTTGGCATTTGGTTTGGTCAGTTTGCATATGGTTTTAGATGTTGAGACTGCCATGTTTAGTGCCTGGGTTATGTTGTTGGCTGTCCTACCATTAGGTAAAATGATGTGTTGGTTGTTGTCATTGTTGCTCTTGAGGTTGTTTAGTTTTTACTGTGCTTCATATCTACAATCTAAGATGAAGTAAAAAGGAGATTTGAAATTGGTGAATATGTTGGCATTGGTGTTTCACCCAGCTGTAAGGAGCTTGGGGCTACATATTCTTTGTCACCCACAGAAGTAAGCATGTATAAGATTCCTTGTGGAGAGTTTGACAGATTCTACATTAGTGAAACAGTACTGCCTACACATTAGACTCCTCGAACATATATTCATGCATCCGCAATCAGAAAAATACCTGTTATATAGAACAGAGACAAATATGCATGAAAGACAACAGGACTAGAAGAAGCAATAATATGAAACCCTAACACTATAGAGCAAAATCAAGGGGAATTTAGTATTGTCAAGCCACTACTCAAACTCACTCAGATGGAAAAACTCAACAGGTGATGCTGGCAGCCACTTGCATCACTGCCATAGGTTGCACATGACCTTGACCTACTAGAGTTCTTTCACCCCATCCCTTCCCCTATGTATAACATCACATTACCTCTTGTGTAACTAGATTAAGTTCTACCTGGAGTGAAACATCGTTAATAATGTTTGCTTTGCACAGTGTCTTTCTGAAGAAACATTGGCAAGGAAGCACATACTTGGAGAATTCTCAGTCTGAAAAATTAGAAAGTTTGTCTTGTGCTTATTCATAAAGAGATGGGATTGTTTTTTGTTTTTTTAGCTCAATGACAGTGTCCCACCAAAGTAGTGACCCAAGGCAGGAAACACATTCACTCTAATTTAATCACATTCCAGAAGTGTGCAGACATAATAGTCAGATTACCCTCTACACAAATAACCCGCATATAGAAGAGAGGAGCTCCTCTCTTCTATGTGCGGGTTATTTGTGTATTGTTCCAGTCACGGTATTGTGCCCTTTTTTTTTTTGTTAGATTGCCCTCTGACTGCAACATTGCGACTCTTCCTTCAGAATGAAGGCACTGCCCTTCCCACCTCCAGGTGGGAGTGCAATTCAGAGCTAATGATTGTAGGCAACCATCATTGTGGTAGAAGATATTGAAGGTATGATTACAGGAAAGACCCATAAGAATAGAAGTGTGTCAGAGCAGGCTAAGATTGGATTTGGGCAGGGCTACCTGGAGGTATTTATCTTGGTCACCCTTTCAAGGACAAATGGGGAATTAAAGCCAGATATGTAATAGCATTAGATTTATACCACTGCATATTCAGTTGAGATATTGAAATGTAGGTAACAAAATACGTATTTACTTAACTGTAATTGTCCACTAAATATTTTCTTTCAGCTCAAACAGTTCGAAATGGTGGCAATGCTCTTGTGCCATGCTATCCAAGTGGAGTTGTATATGACCTCTTTGAATGTCTTTCCAATCATCTTGACAACATTGGTCTATCCCTCATACCGATGTATTTTGTCTCGCCGAGGGCTGAAAACTCATTAGCGTATGCTAATATCTTCTCTGAATGGTGAGTTGTCATTGAAGATTCAGTCTCTACTTAACTTTTTCTCATTTGTCACACATATTGTAGCAAAATGCCTTTGTTTTTTTGCTTTTAAATTTGGTTGGTGTGGTACTCCTTGAAACATTGGGAAAATATAAGTAACATTGATTGTGTTATTATAATTTCAATCGACATGGTATGCCTTTTGGCTGAAATCCACTGTCAGTATCATGCAAGTGTAATAAATTTGGAACAAATGAGATATTTTACCACCAGTTCCACTCATTCAAGATGTGATAGTTCTCTAAACTTAGACATATATTGCATGTTTGACTGTTGGGTTATACTAGGAAAAAATCTGCATACTGTAATTTGCCTGTTGACTGAATCCTGCTGTTATTATCATAAATTTGCAATAAATGTGAAAGAAATAAAGTTGAATTACTTTAATTTCAACAAACTGGCCATATCCCATTGAGGCAGGGTGGCCCAAAAAGAAAAACGAAAGTTTCTCAAAATTTAGTAATATATACAGGAGAAGGGATTAGTACTAGCCCCTTGCTCTCGGCATTTTAGTTGCCTCTGACAACATGCATGGCTTACGGAGGAAGAATTCTGTTTCGCTTTCCCATGGAGATAAGTGGAAATAAACAAGAACAAGTGATAAGAAAATAGAAGAAAACCCAGAGGGGTGTGTATATAGATGCTTGTACATGCATGTGTAGTGTGACCTAAGAGTAAGTAGATGTAGGAAGACATACCTGAAACCTTTCATATTTGAGACAAGAAAGACATCAGCAATCCTACCATCATGTAAAACAATTACAGGTTTCTGTTTCACATTCACTTGGCAGGACGGTAGTACCTCCCTGGGCGGTTGCTGTCTTCCAACCTACTACCTCCTTAAAGTTGAATGATGTTGAATAATTTCCTGTTAAGTTATTTACTTAGTAAATCAAACATGTTTGTTACAGGTTATCCTCAAGTAAGCAGGGCAAAGTGTATAACCTGGATGACCCATTCCCACATGCTCACCTCACACGCCATGGAAGACTCAAACCATTTAAAAGTTTACATGCAGAGGGCTTCAGCAGTGAATACAGACAGGTGAAAAACAATAGTTTTCTTAACACTGTATATGCACTTGATAAGTCCCTCTTAACTATAGCCAAAGTTACCAATGGATCTTTTCATACACACACAATAATGGAACAAAGTTTTTGGTTGTAATTTAGTTACCGGTAACTTCTGCCATAGCTGTGTAATTTTTCATTTTATTAATGTCATCAGCTACAAAATCCTTAAATTTTTTTCAACGAATTGGCCATATCCCACCAAGGCAGGGTGACCTAAAAAGAAAAAACTAAGATTTTCTTTTTAAATTTAGTAATTTATGCAGAAGGGGTTACTAGCCCCTTGCTCCCAACATTTTAGTCTCCTCTTATGACACTCATAGCTTACGGAGGAAGAGTTCTTTTCCACTTCCCCATGGAGAAAATCTTTAATATTATTATTAATTATCTCTTGCAATGATTTTTTTTTCTATTTTGACAGCCATGCATAGTATTTTGCGGACATCCTAGTTTACGATTTGGAGATGCTGTGCACTTCATAGATATGTGGGGTAATAATCCCCAAAATGCGATACTCTTTACAGGTGAGTAGATACTTGTTGTTTTTCTAGTTCTTCCCTATTTTTCTGGGAAACTTAAATTTTTATAGTAATTCTGAAAATTAGGTGCTAACCCTTTTGTTGTGGTTTGTTGCAAATGTGATTATTCACCAAGGACAATTATTGTTTCTCAAACTAAATAAATCACTTAGACATCTTTTTTTTTAACTATAATTCAGAGAAGTTTCATTGTTATAACTTTTGCATTTGGTTAGGGTTTTAACCCTTTCAGGGTCCAAGGCCATTTTTGGAAGGGGTGTGCCAGTGTCCAAGAATTAAAAAAAAAAAATCTTATTTTTTCTTATAAAATGGTAGAGAATCTTTTTCTGAAGGTAATAAAACAAAAAGTACGAAATTTGGTTGAAAATTGACGAAATTATGCTCTTGCGAATTTTGATGTGTCAGCGATATTTACGCATCGGCGATTTTGCCGACTTTGACTCCCATTTTAGGCCAATTACATTATTCCAGTCGACCAAATTCTTAGCTATTTCACTAGTATTACTTCTATTCTATCGATTGAGCACAAGAAATTGCCCAATCAACTGTTTCAACTACAAAATAAAGTGATTGGAAATTGGTAATTTAGCCAATTTAACTCAGTTCAAAATATTTCAATTTCAAAATAGGATGCAGAATAAACAATGCAGGCATTCCTGGCACTAAACTAACATTTCCTCTGAAATATTGTAATAATTGTACAAATAATATCACCACATTTGTGAACATATATTAGACCCACCAGCTGGCGCGTATTAGATGTGTGAGGTCATTTGTTTACTCTTGAACATAGGCAAAAATTTAACATTTTTGCTATTTTGAGCTGTTTCAAGCCATTTGCTGTACTAAAACCAATCAAAATTATCTCTATATCTGTAATATATCTTCCATTCTATCAAGTGAGACCAAGAAATTTTAAATACAACTATACAAAGTATACGAAAAAAACACTGCAAAGTCGCTGTTTTAATCGAAAATTGCGGTTTCATTTTTTTTTTCTCGTTATGCACTGTGTGCTGCAGGATTTGTTTTATATGGTGCACACTTACCACATAGATGTATTCTCTCATATCTAGGCCCAAATTTGCCGCTCAAAGCTTATCTGAGTGAGCTGAGCTCATGACGTAGAACTACGGTTTGGACCCTGAACTCAAAGCCGTAGAACTACGGTTTGGACCCTGAACTCAAAGCCGTAGAACTACGGCACGGACCCTGAAAGGGTTAATGTACAGTAAGACCAAACTTGGAATTTACCTAATATGATTGTGTCTTCTGTTAGCAGTGTAGTACAGTACTGTACTGTATGTACTGTACTTTGCATTAACTTTATTCTGTATTAAACACCTCAAAATTTTTTTACTGATCTATAGTTGATTTTTGAGAAAATAATATACGTAACCTACTCAGTTTTGAGTAATTTTACAGCACTCATTTTTGGTAACAAAGATACGGTAGAACCTCGGTTGTCGACTGCATTACTTGTTGAATAAATCAGTTTTTGAACGAGGATTTCTAGAAAAAAATGTACTGGTTTTTGTAAGTTCTTGGTTGTTGATTGACAATGCCAACGGCTCGGGTCACAAGCTCACAGAATGCTCACTGGACAATGAGTCGATAGCATGGGTCTGAGTCAAGGCTAGTAAGGGTTGATTTGATAATTTTAAGAAAAGTGGCATTCATAGTGTGGCTAGGCATGGGGAGACTGCCAGTGCTGACAAAGTGGCTGTTGAAAAGTATGTTACTGAATTCCAAGAGTACGTAGAGGCTTAGGGGTTTGTCTCCCAACAAGTGTTTGTGACGAGACAGGCCTCTTCTGGAAGAAAATGCCCAAGAGGGGACTTGAAATTGAAACCCTTGCTTGTTTATCATTCCGAAAATCCACGAATTTTTAAGAACAGAGTTATGAAAAACAAATTGGCTGTAATGTGGAGGGCCAACACAAAAGCTTGGGTAACAAGACAATTTTTATTGAGTGAGTTCATGAGGGCTTTGCTCCCACTATCAAAAAGTACCTCTTAAAAAAAACAATTGCCACTCAGGACCCTTTTGCTTATGGATAATGCTCCTGCTCACCCTCCAAGCTTGCAAAACAAGTTGCTGGTGGAGTTAAGTTTTATAACTGTGAAGTTCTTGCCTCCTAACACCACTCCTCTCGTCCAGATCATGGACCAGCAGGTCATTTCTATCTTCAAGAAAATCTACAGCAAAGCACTTTTTGAAAGGGGTTTTGAAATCACTTCAGAAACAAATTTAACCTTCAAGGAGTTTTGGAAGCACCATTACAATATCCTCACCTGCTTGAGGCTTATAGACAAAGCCTGGGGGAATGTGTTTTCCAGGAGCATGCAGTTATCATGGAAGAAATTGTGGCCTGACTTTGTGGCAGGCAGGGATTTTGAAGGCTTTGAAGATAAGCCTGAACCTGTAGACAATATTGTGTCCCTGAGGAAGACCTTGGGCCTAGAGGTGACTGAAGATGATGTGGAGGAGTATAGAACTGAACTCGCCATAAGAACTTGTATATCTTCAGAAGGAACAGCAACAGATTGCAGTGGAGGATCTGTCATCAGAGGAAGAGGAGGGAAGGGATGATGTGCCCATTGGATTTGTCAAGGAAATGTGTGCTGAATGGCGTGAAGTGCAGGAGTTTGCTGAAAAATACCATCCAGACAAAGCAGTGGCCATCCATGTAATGTCTCAATTTAGACAAGTGTTAATACAGAGCCTGAAACAAACCTCACTGGATGGGTTTTTAGTGAGCCAGAACAAGGTGTCAGTGGTGAAAGAGAGACAAAAGAGAAACAACACCAGAAGGACAATTGCCTGACATATTAATAGAAGGTGACTCCTTCCAAGCAATAACATACTCCCTCCTCTCCTCCACCTCCAGTATGCCATTAGCTCTCCTCTGATAGGTAAGAGGCAGTTAAATTTTCATTTACTGTACAGTATTTCAGTTAGTTTCTTTTAGTATTCATTTTTACATTTTTATGTAGTAGTACATTTTTAATAAATTATTATAATGTCATTTGGGGTCCAGAATGGATTAATTCTATTTACATTATTCTTTATGGGAAAAATTGCTTTGGTTGTCGTCCATTTTGGTTGTCGAATCGACATCTGGAACAAATTAAATTCGACAACTGAGGTTCCACTTTACTCATTTCTGAGTAATAGGTTAGAATATTGGGCATCTTATTTGAGTTTATGGAACAGTATGCTTGTTTTCTGAGAGTAATTTTGACAGTAGCATTAAAGATCTGTATGGTGTAGAACCCAGAACAACTGCAGTTATTAATCCTGAAAACTTGGTATTAATCATGTTTTGGTGACTGACAAGAAAAACCACAAATCTGCAAATAACGGAATAAAAGCTTAGTACTGCACTTAACACTTATGGTTTATTACCTTTCATTCAAAACTAAACCATAAATATGAGAGGAATCTCTAGATGACTTTTCTGTCACATCCATTATCAAATTAGGATTCAAGATCTTATATTTGCCAAGAATGGACGGATACAGTAAAGATGTACATGCAGGCCCCACTTTACACCATTTTGCCAATGCAGCAGTTTTCAGTTATACCCATTCTTCTTTTATTCAGACTTCCTACAATAAATTTATTCACCACTCACTATAAGCTTAGGATAAAAATATTTTAGGATAAGCAATGTGTGTATATATACAGTGGTACCCCGACTTACGATATTTTTTCATTCCAGAATGCTGTTCAAGTGCCATTACCAAACGAATTTATCTCCATAAGAAATGATGTAAAATAGACTAGTCCTTTTAGACCCCCAAAATTACACTTACAAAAGCATTTAAAAAAATCAACTTACATAAAAGGGTGTGTTTGGGGACCATCGTAAGTCGGGGTACCACTGTATATGCATTTTTAAGGCCAAGCTCTATTGCTCACTTAATATATGACAGTGTAAACATGTTATCAGGCTTTTAAGTGAATTTGAAAGTATTAAAAAAAAAACAAGTTCGACTTTACAGTGGTTTTTGCTTTACAGCAGTAATCACAGAAGAAGTGTTGTTTGAACCCTACCCATTCTGCAGTTTGCCTGGCCCAAGGGTGGGCTCAGGATGTAGAAAAACTCTCGGAACTCATCGAAGGTTATTACGATTTCGTTAGTCAGATGTAGGTCTAGCTTGTGGGTTAATTGTGAATTGTTACAGCCTAATTATTGTGACCTTTACTCTTACATTTCATTAACTGGAAGATGAACTTTATTTCAGAGCCAGAATTCGACTTTGTAGAAGCACTTGCTCCTTTCCAGCCCTTGGTTATGAGGCCAGTTTACTGCCCCATTGATACTAGTCTTGATTTCACTCAGGTATTGTTTTTTTTGTGTTCCACATTTTTTTTTTTAATGGGTTTTATCTAATTGTTCCACTTCATCCTCTTCAAGGATGTACCTTGATGCTGAATTGATGTATATTACAGGTGGCCCTCCACATTCGCGAGGGTTAGGGGATCAAAAACCTCGCGAATGTTTGGTGCACAAATATATTGTAGGGAAATATAATAGTGTAATAGCATTTACTTAGCCTAACAATACTGCTTCCTTAACCTATTGAACCATGAACAATCATAAAACACATGAAAACATCGTAAAATATTGTATATACAGTGGACCCTCGGTTATCGGCCGTAATCCGTTCCAGAAGCTCGGCCTAAAACCGAAATGGCCTATAACCGAAATAATATTCCCCATAAAAATTAATGTAAATACAATTAATCCGTTCCAGACAAAAATATTCACAATTTTTTTTTTTTTTTTAACAATTAAATCAGTATTACATACCTTTATTGAAGACTAATGCTGGCTTCTGGAAGATAGGGAGGAGTTAGTGTTTGGAAGGGGAATCCCCCTCCAAAAGAACTTCAGGTAACAAGTCCCTCTCTGGGGTTACTTCCCTTTGTCTTTTAATGCCACTAGGACCAGCTTGAGTCACTAGACCCCTGTCTAGAAAAATAACTGTCCAGAATGCTCTGTTTCTGGTGCCTCTTTAACATTTCCCTGAAGTGGGACAAGGTTTTGTCACTAAACATGTTACAGATATGGCTTGTTTCAGCTTGGTCAGGATGGTATTTTTCAACAAAACTTTGTAACCTATTCCACATTCCACACATTTCCTTAATCACTGAAGAAGGCACCTCCTTCTCTTCCTTTTCCTCCTCCTCCTTTTCTAAAGTAATTTCCTCAACTCTGGTCTGATGATGTTCCAGTTCCAGCTCTTGCAGCTCTTCAGTGGTTAGCTCTTCCCTGTGGTTCTGCATCAACTCTTCCACATCCTTGCCACTCACCTCCAACCCCAAGGACTTGCCCAATGCCACAATACCTTCCACAACAGGCACAGGGTCGTCAGGGTTAGGGTCAGCCTCAAACCCTTCAAAATCCCTCTGTTGGACACAACCTGGCCACAATGGTCTCCAAGCAGAGTTCAAAGTCCTGGAAGTCACTCCCTCCCAAGCCTTACCTATAAGGCTTATGCAGTTGTAGATATTGAAGCGATTCTTCCAGAACTCTCTAAGAGTCAATTCAGTGTCCGAGGTCACTTCAAAGCACTTTTCAAACACTGCTTTGGTGTACAGTTTTTTGAAGTTAGAAATGACCTGCTGGTCCATGGGCTGGAGAAGAGTAGTAGTGTTAGAAGGCAAGAACTTCACTTTTATAAATCTGAAGTCCCTAAACATTTGGTCTTCCAAGTCTGGAGGATGTGCAGGAGCATTGTCCAGTACCAGGAGGCACTTGAGTCCCAAATTGTTTTCCTGAAGGTATTTTTTCACACTTGGGCCAAACACATCATGAACCCAATCTTTGAAAATTTGCCTTGTGACCCATGCATTATGATTTGCTTTCCACATCACACACAATCTTTTCTTGTGGACATTGTGTTTCTTGAACACACTGGGATTTTCAGAGTGATACACGAGTAAAGGCTTCACTTTGAAATCTCCAGTAGCATTGCTACACAACAAGAGAGTTAGCCTGTCTTTAATAGGCTTGTGTCCTGGCAGTGCCTTTTCCTCCTGTGTGATGTAGGTCCTGTTGGGCATTTTCCAAAACAGGCCTGTTTCGTCACAATTAAACACTTGTTGGGGTTTCAGATTTTCACTCTTTATGTAGTCCTGAAATTCAGACAAACTTTTCAGCAGCACGTTTGTCTGAACTTGCAGCCTCACCATGCCTTACAACACTGTGTATGCCACTACGCTTCTTAAATCTCTCAAACCAACCTTTGCTGGCCCTAAATTCACTACCAGCAGCACTTGTTCCAGGAGTTTTCTTCACAAGATCTTCATGCAAATGCCTTGCCTTCTCACAAATAACAGACTCCACTACATTGTCTCCCACTATTTCTTTTTCTTTAATCTACAATAACAATAACTTTTCCATTTCCATTATTGGTGACCTTTGTTTCGTTACAAAAGCTACTCCTTTGGCAACATCAGCGTCCTTGATTTGTTCTTTCTTTGCCAGGATGGATGTAATAGTTGATTTGTTTTTCCCAAACATCCTGGCAAGTTCCAGCACCCGCACACCACTCTCACCTCTCTCTTAAATTTCATGGTGTTTCTCACTCTCTTTACCACAGGAACTTTACTAGGAACTTTCTTGGGAACCATGGTTTCTTATTTCGCAGTTGCACTGACAATATACAATGGAAAACAAGCAAAATGTTTGGATGAATGAGCAGAAGCTTCCTCATGCACCGAGAGACACAGGCAAACTGAAGCACAAGCGGCCCCAGCCGGCTGACGGATGCGTCCCATACGGCTGATAACCGAAAAAAGGGTCGCTAACCGGGAGCCGAAAAACCGGCCTTAACCGAGTTGGCCGATAACAGGAACGGCCTTTAACCGAGGTTCCACTGTACATTATTTATTTTTTTATTAACACATCGGCCGATTCCCACCAAGGCAGGGTGGCCCGAAAAAGAAAAACTTTCATCATCATTCACTCCATCACTGTCTTGCCAGAGGGGTGCTTTACACTACAGTTATAAAACTGCAACACTAACACCCCTCCTTCAGAGTGCAGACACTGTACTTCCCATCTCCAGGACTCAAGTCCGGCCTGCCGGTTTCCCTGAATCCCTTCATAAATGTTACTTTGCTCACACTCCAACAGCACGTCAAGTATTAAAAACCATTTGTCTCCATTTACTCCTATCAAATACGCTCACACATGCTTGCTGGAAGTCCAAGCCCTCGCACACAAAACTTCCTTTACCCTCCCTCCAACCTTTCCTAGGCCGATCCCTACCCCGCCATCCCTCCACTACAGATTTATACACTCGAGTTATTCTGTCTCGTTCCATTCTCTCTACATGTCCGAACCACCTCAACAACCCTCCTCAGCTCTCTGGATAATAGTTTTGGTAATCCCGCACCTCCTCCTAATTTCCAAACTCCGAATTCTCTGCATTATATTCACACCACACATTGACCTCAGACATGACATCTCCACTGCCTCCAGCCTTCTCCTTGTTGCAACATTCATCACCCATGCTTCACACCCATATAAGAGTGTTGGTATAACTATACTCTCATACATTCCCTTCTTTACTTCCATGGACAAAGTTCTTTGTCTCCACAGACTCCGAAGTGCTCCACTCACCCTTTTTCCCTCATCAATTCTATGATTCACCTCATCCTTCGTAGACCCATCTGCTGACATGTCCACTCCCAAATATCTGAATACATTCACCTCCTCCATACACTCTCCCTCCAATCTGATATCCAATCTTTCGTCACCTAATCTTTTTGTTATCCTCATCACCTTACTCTTTCCTATATTCACTTTCAATTTTCTTCTTTTACACACCCTACCAAATTCATCCACCAACCTCTGCAACTTCTCTTCATAATCTCCCAAAAGCACAGTGTCATCAGCAAAAAGCAACTGTGACAACTCCCACTTTGTATTTGATTCTTTATCTTTTAACCCCACACCTCTTGCCAAGACCCTCGCATTCACTTCTCTTACAACCCCATCTATAAATATATTGAACAACCACGGTGACATCACACATCCTTGTCTAAGGCCCACTTTTACTGGGAAATAGTCCCCTCCCTCCTACACACTCTAACCTGAGCCTCACTATCCTCATAAAAACTCTTCACTGCTTTCAGTAACCTACCTCCTATTCCATACACCTGCAACATCTGCCACATTGCCCCCTATCCACCCTATCATACGCCTTTTCCAAATCCATAAATGCCACAAAAACCTCTTTACCCTTATCCAAATACTGTTCACCTATATGTTTCGCTGTAAACACTTGGCCTAAACACCCCCTACCTTTCCTAAAGCCCCCTTGTTCATCTGCTATCCTACTTTCTGTCTTAATGTTGATTCTTTCAATAATAACTCTACCATACACTTTACCAGGTACACTCAACAGACTTCTTCCCCTATAATTTTTGCACTCTCTTTTGTCCCCTTTGCCTTTATACAAAGGAACAATACACGCTCTCTGCCAATCCTTAGGTACCTTACCCTCTTCCATACATTTATTAAATAATAGCACTAACCACTCCAAAACTATATCCCCACCTGCTTTTAACATTTCTATCTTTATCCCATCAATCCCAGCTGCCTTACCCCCTTTCATTCTACCCACTGCCTCACGAACTTCCCCCACACTCACAACTGGCTCTTCCACACTCCTACAAGATGTTATTCCTCCTTGCCCTATACACGAAATCACAGCTTCCCTATCTTCATCAACATTTAACAACTCAAAATATTCCCTCCATCTTCCCGATACCTCTAACTCTCCATTTAATAACTCTCCTCTCCTATTTTTAACTGTCAAATCCATTTGTTCCCTAGGCTTCCTCAACTTATTAATCTCACTCCAAAACTTTTTCTTATTTTCAACAAAATTTGTTGATAACATCTCACCCACTCTCTCATTTGCTCTCTTTTACATTGGTTCACCACTCTCTTAACCTCTTTTTCTCTCCATATACTCTTCCCTCCTTGCATCACTTCTACTTTGTAAAAACCTCTCATATGCTAACTTTTCTCCTTACTACTCTCTTTACATCATCATTCCACCAATCGCTCCTCTTCCCTCCCGCACCCACTCGCCTGTAACCACAAACTTCTGCTGAACACTCTAACACTACATTTTTAAATCTACCCCATACATCTTCGACCCCATTGCCTACACTCTCACTAGCCCATCTATCCTCCAATAGTTGTTTATATCTTACCCTAACTGCCTCCTCTTTTAGTTTATAAACCTTCACCTCTCTCTTACTTACAGCTTCTATTTTCCTTGTATCCCATCTACCTTTTACTTCCACTGTAGCTATAACTAAAAAGTGATCTGATATATCTGTGGCCCCTCTATAAACATGTACATCCTGAAGTCTACTCAACAGTCTTTTATCTACCAATACATAGTCCAACAAACTACTGTCATTACGCCCTACATCATATCTTGTATACTTATTTATCCTCTTTTTCTTAAAATATGTATTACCTATAACTAAACCCCTTTCTATACAAAGTTCAATCAAAGGGCTCCCATTATCATTTACACCTGGCACCCCAAACTTACCTACCACACCCTCTCTACATGTTTCTCCTACTTTAGCATTTAGGTCCCCTACCACAATTACTCTCTCACTTGGTTCAGAAGTTCCTATACATTCGCTTAACATCTCCCAAAATCTCTCTCTCTCCTCTACACTCCTCTCTTCTCCAGGTGCATACACGCTTATTATGACCCACTGTACATGTTATGGTTTAATAACAAATACAGTGGAACCTCTGCTTAATATAGGGTGCAAGGTGAATAGTAAGGTAGGTAGGTATCAAAGTGTGGTAGGTATGTAACCCCCATCTGACCACCCCACCCACACATATATGTACTAGGATTTTAAAGTGCCCTAGAGCGATAAAATGCATATACGTACAGTACACACTTTTTTTTTTTTTTCTTCTTCTCTCTCAACAAGTCGGCCGTCTCCCGCCGAGGCAGGGTGACCCAAAAAGAAAGAAAATCCCCAAAAAGAAAATACTTTCATCATCATTCAACACTCTCACCACACTCATACATAATCACTGTGTTTGCAGAGGCGCTCAGATACGACAGCTGAGAATAGTCCCTCCCAGCAGTCACTATCCCAGACCCCTCCTTTAAAGTGCAGGCATTGTACTTCCCATTTCCAGGACTCAAGTCCAACTAAATCAATTAACTGGTTTCCCTGAATCCCTTCACAAAATGTTACCCTGCTCACATTCCAACAGATCGTCATGTCCCAAAAACCATTCGTCTCCATTCACTCCTATCTAACACGCTCACACATGCTTGCTGGAAGTCCAAGCCCCTCGCCCACAAAACCTCCTTAACCCCCTCCCTCCAACCTTTTCTAGGACGACCCCTACCCCGCCTTCCTTCCCCTACAGATTTATACGCTCTCCAAGTCATTCTACTTTGATCCATTCTCTCTAAATGACCAAACCACCTCAACAACCCCTCTTCAGCCCTCTGACAAATACTTTTAGTAACTCCACACCTTCTCCTAATTTCCACATTCCGAATTTTCTGCATAATATTTACACCACACATTGCCCTTAGACAGGACATCTCCACTGCCTCCAGCCTCCTCCTCGCTGCAGCATTTGCAACCCATGCTTCACACCCATATAAGAGTGTTGGTACCACTATACTTTCGTACATTCCCTTCTTTGCCTCCATGGATAACGTTTTTTGTCACCACAGATACCTCAACGCACCACTCACCTTTTTTCCTTCATCAATTCTATGGTTAACCTCATCCTTCATAAACCCATCCGCTGACATGTCAACTCCCAATTATCTGAAAACATTTACTTCTTCCATAATCCTTCTCTCCAATGTGATATCCAATTTTTCTTTATTTAAATCGTTTGATACCCTCATCACCTTACTCTTATCTATGTTCACTTTCAACTTTCTACCTTTACACACTCTCCCAACTCAGTAAACTTATTCCCTATAATTCTTACAATCTCTTTTATCCCATTTCCCTTTATATAAAGGAACTATGTATACATGCTCTCTGCCAATCCCTAGGTACCTTCCCCTCTTTCATACATTTATTAAACAAAAATACCAACCACTGCTTTTAACCAACCCTGCTTTTAACATTTGTGTCATGATCCCGTCAGTTCCAGCTGCTTTACCCCCTTTCATTCTATGTAATTCCTCACGCACCTCCCCCACACTCGCATCTTGCTCTTCACTCCTAAACGATGGAAAAATAAACACATAAGCAGTATAATGTGATCCTTTATTGACAACGTTTCGCCCACGCAGTGGGCTTTATCGAGTCACAGACAGATCTACCTGGAAAATGAGTAACATGAATATATATATAGGGTATAGTCAGGTGGAGAATGCTGGGTCAGGTGGAGAAAGCTGCATGTGACGATCTTAAAAGTAGTGTGATAGTTAAAAACATTGTGTGACTTAAAGGACCTGCAGTGTTCCATTCTTGAGTTCTAGGTGGGATAGCGTTGAAGTTTCTTGGCAATAGGTTCAGCTATGTTGTAGAAGCCGTTGTTCTGGTTGAAGTTGTTGGATATACAGATAAGTGATGATTCCAGGATTCTTCGGATTGCGTGTTGTCTTCTCTGGCGATGAGTCTTGCGTTTCTGTAGTAGACTCATCGCCAGAGAAGACAACACGCAATACCGAAGAATCCTGGAATCATCACTTATCTGTATATCCAACAACTTCAACCAGAACAACGGCTTCTACAACATAGCTGAACCTATTGCCAAGAAACTTCTTCAACGCTATCCCACCTAGAACTCAAGAATGGAACACTGCAGGTCCTTTAAGTCACACAATGTTTTTAACTATCACACTACTTTTAAGATCGTCACATGCAGCTTTCTCCACCTGACTATACCCTATATATATTCATGTTACTCATTTTACAGGTAGATCTGTCTGTGACTCGATAAAGCCCACTGCGTGGGCGAAACGTTGTCAATAAAGGATCACATTATACTGCTTATGTGTTTATTTTTCCATTGTGTCGGTATTTTATACCATTTATTTCCACTCCTAAACGATGTTGTACCTCCCTAGCCAGTACATGAAATTACCGCCTCCCTTTTTTCATCGACATTTAAAAGTTCCTCAAAATATTCCCGCCATCTACCCAATACCTCCAGCTCCCCATCTACTAACTGCCCTACTCTCTTTTTAACTGACAAATCCATTCGTTCCCTAGGCTTTCTTACCTTGTTTATCTCACTCCAAAATTTTTTCTTGTTTTCAGCAAAATTTCTTGACAGCCTCTCCCATTCTTTCATCCGCTTTTCTTTTGCACTCTCTCACCACTCTCTTCACCTTTCTTTTACTCTCCATATACTCTGCTCTTCTATTAACACTTATGTTTTGTAAAAACCTCTCATAAGCTACCTTTTTCTCTTTTATCACACCCTTTACTTCTTCATTCCACCACTCACTCCTCTTTCCTCCTGCACCCACCCTCCTATAGCCACAAACTTCTGCCCCACATTCTAATACTGCATTTTTAAAACTATCCCAACTCTCTTCAACCCCCTCACTACTCATACTTGCACTAGCCCACCTTTCTGCCAATACATAGTTGCTTATATCTCACCCTAACTTCCTCCTCCTTTAGTTTATACACTTTTACCTCTTACTTGCTGTTGCCATTTTCTTTTTGTCCCATCTACCTTTTACTCTAACTGTAGCTACAACCAAATAATGATCCGATATATCTGTTGCCCCTCTATAAACATGTACATCCTGAAGACTACCCATCAACCTTTTATCCACCAATACATAATCCAACAAACTACTTTCCTTACTTGCTATATCATACCTTGTATATTTATTTATCCTCTTTTTCATAAAATATGTATTACTTATTACCAAACCTCTTTCTACACATAGCTCAATTAATGGTTTCCCATTTACATTTACCCCTGGCACCCCAAATTTACCTACTACTCCCTCCACAACATTTTTACCCACTTTAGCATTAAGATCCCCAACCACAATTACTCTCTCACTTGGTTCAAAACTCCCCACACACTCACTCAACATTTCCCAAAATCTCTCTCTCTCCTCTACATTTCTCTCTTCTCCAGGTGAATAAACACTTACTATAACCCACTTTTCACATCCAACCTTTATTTTACTCCACATAATCCTTGAATTTATTCATTTATATTCCCTCTTTACCTGCCATAACTGATTATTCAACATTATTGCCACTCCTTCTTTAGCTCTAACTCTATTTGAAACCCCTGACCTAATCCCATTTATTTCTTCCCACTGAAACTCTCCTACCCCCTTCAGCTTTGTCTCACTTAAAACCAGGACATCCAGCTTCTTTTCATTCATGACATCTACAATCATCTCTTTCTTATCATTCGCACAACATCCACGCACATTCAAACATCCCACTTTGATGGGGTTTTTTCTTTTTCTTTTTAGTAAACTATACAGGAAAAGGGGTTACTAGCCCATTGTTCCTGTCATTTTAGTTGACTTTTACAACACGCATGGCTTACGGAGGAAAGATTCTTATTACACTTCCCCATGGATATGAAAGGAAAAGCAATAAGAACAACAACTATTAAGATAAAATCAAAGAAAACTCAGATGAGTGTGTATACATAAACGTGTACATGTTTGCGTAGCGTGACCTAAGTGTAAGTAGAAGTAGCAAGATGTACCTGAAATCTAGCATGTTTATGAGACAGAAACTAGACACCAACAATCCTACCATCATGTAAAACAAATACAGGCTTTCGTTTTACACTCACTTGGCAGGACGGTAGTACCTCCCTGGGTGGTTGCTGACTACCAACCTACTACCTTAAAATATTTGTAGTCTTAATGTAGAGTGAGAGGTGAGTAAAGAAGATTAAATGAATAAACAAGAGAGAGAGAATGAGAGTGTAGGAGATGCACGAGTTTTGTAAACAAACCAGTTGTTGTTGTTAGCAGTCCGGACACGAATGGATTTTGTTCACTCGTCAAGCCGACTGGAAAAACATCTTATATTTATGTTAATTTATATGTTTATATGTTACATAATTTTGTTGAAAATAAGAAAAAGTTTTGGAGTGAGATTAATAAGTTGAGGAAGCCTAGGGAACAAATGGATTTGACAGTTAAAAATAGGAGAGGAGAGTTATTAAATGGAGAGTTAGAGGTATCGGGAAGATGGAGGGAATATTTTGAGGAGTTGTTAAATGTTGATGAAGACAGGGAAGCTGTGATTTCGTGTATAGGGCAAGGAGGAATAACATCTTGTAGGAGTGTGGAAGAGCCAGTTGTGAGTGTGGGGGAAGTTCGTGAGGCAGTGGGTAGAATGAAAGGGGGTAAGGCAGCTGGGATTGATGGGATAAAGATAGAAATGTTAAAATCAGGTGGGGATATAGTTTTGGAGTGGTTAGTGCTATTATTTAATAAATGTATGGAAGAGGGTAAGGTACCTAAGGATTGGCAGAGAGCGTGTATTGTTCCTTTGTATAAAGGCAAAGGGGACAAAAGAGAGTGCAAAAATTATAGGGGAATAAGTCTGTTGAGTGTACCTGGTAAAGTGTATGGTAGTTATTATTGAAAGAATTAAAAGTAAGACAGAAAGCAGGATAGCAGAGGAACAAGGGGGCTTTAGGAAAGGTAAGGGGTGTGTAGACCAAGTGTTTACAGTGAAACATATAGGTGAACAGTATTTGGATAAGGGTAAAGATGTTTTTGTGGCCTTTATGGATTTGGAAAAGCCGTATGATAGGGTGGATAGGGGGGCAATGTGGCAGATGTTGCAGGTGTTTGGAATAGGAGGTAGGTTACTGAAAGCAGTGAAGAGTTTTTATGAGGATAGTGAGGCTCAGGTTAGAGTGTGTAGGAGGGAGGGGGACTATTTCCCAGTAAAAGTGGGCCTTAGACAAGGATGTGTGATGTCACCGTGGTTGTTCAATATATTTATGGATGGGGTTGTAAGAGAAGTGAATGCGAGGGTCTTGGCAAGAGGTGTGGGGTTAAAAGATAAAGAATCAAATACAAAGTGGGAGTTGTCACAGTTGCTTTTTGCTGATGACACTGTGCTTTTGGGAGATTCTGAAGAGAAGTTGCAGAGGTTGGTGGATGAATTTGGTAGGGTGTGTAAAAGAAGAAAATTGAAAGTGAATATAGGAAAGAGTAAGGTGATGAGGATAACAAAAAGATTAGGTGACGAAAGATTGGATATCAGATTGGAGGGAGAGAGTATGGAGGAGGTGAATGTATTCAGATATTTGGGAGTGGACATGTCAGCAGATGGGTCTATGAAGGATGAGGTGAATCATAGAATTGATGAGGGGAAAAGGGTGAGTGGAGCACTTCGGAGTCTGTGGAGACAAAGAACCTTGTCCATGGAAGTAAAGAGGGGAATGTATGAGAGTATAGTTATACCAACATTCTTATATGGGTGTGAAGCATGGGTGATGAATGTTGCAATGAGAAGGCTGGAGGCAGTGGAGATGTCATGTCTGAGGTCAATGTGTGGTGTGAATATAATGCAGAGAATTCAGAGTTTGGAAATTAGGAGGAGGTGCGGGATTACCAAAACTATTATCCAGAGAGCTGAGGAGGGGTTGTTGAGGTTGTTCGGATATGTAGAGAGAATGGAACGAGACAGAATGACTTCGAGAGTGTGTAAATCTGTAGTGGAGGGAAGGTGGGGTAGGGGTCGGCCTAGGAAAGGTTGGAGGGAGGGGGTAAAGGTGGTTTTGTGTGCGAGGGGCTTGGACTTCCAGCAAGCATGTGTGAGCGTATTTGATAGGAGTGAATGGAGACAAATGGTTTTTAATACTTGACGTGCTGTTGGAGTGTGAGCAAAGTAACATTTATGAAGGGATTCAGGGAAACCGGCAGGCCGGACTTGAGTCCTGGAGATGGGAAGTACAGTGTCTGCACTCTGAAGGAGGGGTGTTAATGTTGCAGTTTTATAACTGTAGTGTAAAGCACCCCTCTGGCAAGACAGTGATGGAGTGAATGATGATGAAAATTTTTCTTTTTCAGGCCACCCTGCCTTGGTGGGAATCGGCCGATGTGTTAATAAAATAATGTTACATAGCATATTTATTATATAATTTTGAAAAAATATAATAGATGGATTAAGCAAAATGTCAATATTAACATTTTATACGACATTTATGCGCCTCAGAGTGATTATTACAGTCGGCTTGACAAGTGAACAAAATCGATTCGTGTCCGGACTGCTAACAACAACAACTTGACTTGTTTGTTTATAAAACTTGTGAACCTCCTACACTTTCATTTTCTCTCTCTTGTTTATTCATTTAATCTTGTTTACTCACCTCTCACTCTACATTAAGACTACAAATATTTTAAGGTAAGTAATGAGTGTACTGTACGTATATGCATTTTATCGCTCTAGGGCACTTTAAAAGCCTAATATGTGTGTGGGTGGGGTGGCCAGATGGGGGGTTACATACCTACCACACTTTGATACCTACCTACCTTACTATTCACCTTGCACCCTATATTAATATGGCATCTTGAAGACTAATAACACACTCTTAGTGATTTTAATGTGTTCCTGCATACCAGCACAGGTGCAAGTTGTGGAGTTTAAAGCAGTTAAGTTCAGTGACAAAGTGTAGCAATTAAGCGTAAGCCGCTATGCCTATCTTCTGCAAGGTATGTAAATGGTGTACGTACATCAGTTCATCTGTTCATTAAGCATAAGCCGCTCTGCCTATCTTCTGCAAGGTATGTAAATGGTGTATGTACACCAGTTCATTTGTACATTATGGTTTTCTTATAAAAGAAGTGATCTAATGCAGTTTGCCAGTTGAGGGGGTAAGAGGGAGGGTAGTAGGGACGCGGCGGGAAACCTAAATATGATTGGGCGGCTGGCCATTCGCGAATGTTCAAAGCCCACGAAAGTGGAGGGCGACCTGTACTATTTAGGGTGATGTAGTCATCTCGGTATAAATTTTAAGATCTAATTTTTGTTTGATTGTGTTTATGATAAATGTCTGCAGCATGTGAAGCAGTTACTTAACTATTTGACTGTTGCAACCCCTAATCCTGTTGTCGCAAAATTTTCGAAAAAAAAAAAATTATTTTGTCATATGATATGATAGAGAATTTTTTCCCAATGGTAATGACACCAAAAGTATGAAATTTGATGGAAAACTTACGGAATTACACTCGCGAAGTTAGTGATCGCGATATATACGCATCGGCAATTTCACCGACTTTGAGCCCTATTTTCGGCCAATTCCATTATTCCAGTCGACCAAACTCATAGCTATTTCTTTAGAACTCCATTTGTTCTATCGACTGAGTTCAAGAAACAACCAATTTACCGATTTCAACTACCCAATAAAGTGGTCAGAAATTGGCAGTTTGACCAATTTCATGCAAAATAAAAAAGTTGTCAATTTCAAAATAGCGGACAGAATAAACAATGCAGACATTCCTGGCACTAAAATAAGATGTTATCTGTTCATTAGTCACGTCTTTAGTCCCCTCTTATATTATTACTCTTGCTTTCTATTTTGATTTTTTATTTACACAAAAAGTAGAAGATTTACCGTTATGCAGACTATTGCATTATTGTAAAAATGATATAAATAATATCAGTGCACTTGTGAAAGAATATTAGACTCGCCAGTTGATGTGTATTGGACGCGTGGCGTGATTTGTTTACTCTTGAACATTGGCAAAAATCGAACATTTCCCCTATTTTGTGCTCAATTTCAAGGTCGTTTTCATCATGAAACTAATCAACATCATCTCTATTTCTGTAGTATGTTTTCCATTCTATCAAATGAGACCACGAAAAAGAGAATACAACCATAAATACTATACGAAAATACACCTCAAAGTCGGCATTTTAATCCAAAAACATGGTCGGAGTTTTTTTTTCTCATTATGCATTGGGTGTTGCAGGATTTTTTTTATACAGCGCACACTGACCACACAGACCCATTCTCTCATATGTGGGCCTACCAGCTTTCTCCCGCTTGATTTGAAGCTGCTAGAATTTTTGAGTACATATATATACGTCCGAAACAGTGGCCCGTAAGACGTATATATACAACCAAAACAAAGGGTTAATTTAATTCAAAAGATATTTAACACAGTGAAGTGATTGGCTTTGTGGGGGGGGGGATTGCCTCATAGAGGATGGTAATCCTATGTTGCTGTTTAAATTTTTATCACTATTGAATTGTGTTTATTCATTAGAAATTTTCAGCATCTACTTTATTTCAAAAGATATTTAATTCAGTGAAGTGACTGGTTTCAAACTGCGTGGGGGGATTACCATATTCGTAGAGGATGGTAATCCCATTCCGCTGGTTCAAATCTGGATCTCTATTAAATTATGTTCATTCAGAATTTTCAGCACCTTGTTTAGTGTTTACACCTCAAAAATGGTACATTCAGAAAGTACTTTTTTATTTAGAATTCTGGTAATGAGAACTGAAGGAACCTAAAAGATATCTGCATAATAAGAGAGCAAAGAAGTAATTTTACTAAGCAAAATCATAAGTGAAACTGCTGTGTAAATCTAACAATCTATCACTGTATGACTCATTTGGGTTTAGTGCTTTCCAAATAATACCAGCTATTTTTTTTCTAAGTTCTTTTTAATTCTCCAGGCAAGAAAGCTGATCAATGAACTGAAACCTTCAAAAATGGTAGTGCCAGAGGTATATCTGCGCCCTCCAGTTAATGCACCACATCGCACAGACCTCATCTTGAATTTGGTATGTTTGTGTTTTGTAATGTCTAGATGATGTTTTTCTGTTTTAATGTATGCTCCTGTAATTTATATTTGTCATGCTGTTGAAGTGCGAGCAAGGTAGCATTTATTTAGAGATTTAGAGAAACTGGTTAGCCGGACTTGAGCTCTTGAGTGGGAAATACAGTGCCTGCACTCTGAAGGAAGGTTAAGGATGAAAAACTACACTGTGAATATTTTATGTTGTAGTTCCCTTCAAGGAGGAAGGGGGGGCCTTTATACAAGACATTGGGAAAGGGTAATCCCCTTGGATCAGCCTGATTACAGTACTTCCCATTTCCCAGGGATGGAACGATGTCAGAATTTTTGCCGATACCAGTGCCATCAAAATTGGCTAGTATCAACAGGCATTGATATACTACTAGATAAACTGAGTTTAACCCTTTGGGGGTCAGTGCCGTACTAGTACGTTTTACGAGCAGGGGTTGGTGCCGTACTAGTACGCGTAAATTCTAGCGGCCTCAAATTAAGTGGGAAATGGCTGGTAGCCCTACATATGAAAGAATGGGTCTATGTGGTCAGTGTGCGCAGTATAAAAAAAATCCTGCACCACACTGCATAATGAGAGAAAAAAAACTCTGACCGTTTTTTTCGTTTAAAACAGCGACTTTGCAGTCTATTTTCATGTGGTATTTATTGATGTATTCTCGTTTTCTTGGTCTCATTTGATAGAATGGAAGATATACTACAGAAATAGAGATGATTTTGATTGGTTTGACAATGACAAGTACCTTGAAATTGAGCTCAAAGTAGCGAAAATGTTCGATTTTTGACGATGTTCAAGAGTAAACAAATCACACCATGCGTCCAATATACATCAACTGGCGAGTCTAATATTCATGCACAAGTGTTCTGATATTATTTATACCATTTTTACAATGATGCAGAGGTATACATAACTAAATCTTTTATTTTTTGTGAGAATAAAAATTCAAAATGAAAAGCAAAAGTAATGTAAGAGGGGCCTGGAGATGTGACTAATGAACAGAGAAGATGTTATTTTAGTGCCAGGAATGTCTGCATTGTTTATTCTGGACCCTATTTTGAAATTGGCATCATTTGAAATTTGTGTGAAATTGGCCAAATTGCCATTTTCTGACCACTATTTTGGGTAGTTGAAATTGGTAAATAGGCGGTTTCTTGTACTCAATCGATAGAAGAAATGGAGTTCTAGCGAAATAGCTATAATTGTAGTAGACTGAAATATTGGAATTTGCCGAAAATAGGGCTCAAAGTGGGCGAAATCGCCGATGCGTAAATGTCATCGATACCGCTAACTTTGCGAAAGCATAATTCCGTTAGTTTTCGATCAAATTTCATAAATTTGGTGGCATTATGATCGGAAAAATATTTTCTATCATTCTATAAGATTTTTTTTTTTTCCAAAAAAATTTTCGACCCCAGGAACAGGTTTCCGAGAAGGAATGTCGACCCCCAAAGGGTTAATAATTTCTAACAACTACCCTTAGAATGAGAGAGAACGAGTAAACAAGAAGAGAAGCTGAGAATCTAAACGGGCGAATGAGTAAGGGGAGTCCCTCGGTCAGACGAAACGCGTTTTAATACCTTTCTACTTTTCGTTCACACACACATTTGCATGAATTGGTGAAGCATTTATCCCATAATACAAGCACTTATGTTGTGTACAAGTTGTCTTCACATTAGTGCAATAGAATAAATACATAGCTATGAGTGAAGGCATACAAGAGGAATAATTTTCTACAGTTACCCCCAGTAATACTATAGTGTGCATATTTTCTCGGATGTTGGACTAGAGAAAACGTAATTCTTGCCATCACTCCGACAAGCCACCTGGCTACCCTATCTCATATTTGTCAAATTTATTCTACTGAGGGTGTATGTATCATGTTTATATGTTATGTAGCAAGTTTTTTATATAAGTTTGAAAAAAAATCAGATGGATTAATGAAAATGTCTATATTAATGTAATATATGACATTTAAAATGCTCCTTATTGATTATTATTATCATAAATAATAACAATATAGCGTCTTCAAGACTAGTGAGACAGTGATTTTAATGTGTACCTGCATGCCAGCACAATGTGTAAGTTTATTTAGGTACAGGTACACCTAAGTACATATAATTATCAGAGTATGTATACTATATAAAATATGCAATAACTTTAAAATAATTGAAATTTTGGAAAGTTTCCAGACAATGGAGAGATACAGAGCTCACGGAGGATGTAAACAGAGTAGCACGCAGTGACTGTATTAGCGAGTCAGGTGTGGGCGGGGAGCCGTATAACGAGTTTTGGTCATAATTTGAAATATCCATATTAGCGAAACTCCTTAAAGTGGGGCCCTACTGAATTGCAGTGTTTAAAGTAAAATTAATTTCATCATTTTTATAAAAGGAAAACTATGATTGAGGGATTTTTTCTGACAGTTTGTTATAGTTTATAATCTGCCATGTAAATTATATTTATGTAGAAAGGTAATGAAATTGAGTGTACTTGTACTTATCCACAGGAGGAAACACCATTAACATTCTGCGAGTGTCAGCTGCTGAGCTTAGGAGTTCATCGTCGACTGGAGAGTGTGAGCATAACTCCAGACCTGGCACTCTCTCTCAACCCTAGCACCATAAGACCTGGACTTAACACAGCCACAATTACTGCAGCACTTCACATACAGGATAACAAATATGTTTTGAAGGTACAGTGGATATAGTTGCTCCTCACTTTACGATGGTTTGACTTTAAATATTTTGACTTTAGGATGCTAAGATAACACTGTAAAGCTTTTTTAATATTTGTACTTTACAGTACTGTACATTTATTGATACAATAAACTTACATTCGTTTATTTACTTTTCAGTACTGGTATTTAGTTACAGTAATTACTTTTTTACTTATTCAATAACAGTAGTTATTTATTTAATCATATGTTCATATTCGACTTACAATATTTTTGACTTATGATAGGTTTGTTGAAACGTAGCTCCATTGTAGGTTGAGGAGCACCTATGCAGAATCTGGTACAAAGTGGGAGTTGTCACAGTTGCTTTTTGCTGATGACATTGCTTTTTGGAGATTCTGAAGAGAAGTTGCAAAGATTGGTGCATGAATTTGGGAGGAAATTAAAAATGAACACAGGAAAGAGCAAGATGATGAGGGGTAACAAACAATTTAGGTAATGAAAGATTGGATGTCAGATTAGGAGGAGGGAGTATGGTGGAAGTGAATGTGTTCAGATAAGGGAGTGGACTTGTCAGCAGATGTGTCTATGAAAGATGAGGTGAACTATAAAATTTATGAGGGAAAAAAAGTGGGTGGGGCATTGAGGCATCTGTAGAGACAATGTTATTCATGGAGTCAGAAAGGGGAACGTATGTAAGTATAGTTGTACCAACACACTTATACGAGTTATGAATATTGCAGAAAGGAGAAGGCTGGAGGCAGTGGAGATGTATCTGAGGGCAATGCGTGGTGTGAATATCATGTAGAGAATTTGTACCTTGGAGATTAGGAGGAGGTGTGGAGTTAGTAAAAGTATTATCTAGAGGGCTGAGGAGGGGTTTAGGTGGTTTGGACATTAGAGAGGACGGATCAAAACAGGATGACTTGGAGGGTGTATAAATCTGTAGTGGAGGGAAGGTGGGGTCAGGGTCATCCTAGGAAAGATTGGAGGGAGGGGATAAAGGAGGTTTTGCGTGCGAGGGGCTTAGATATACAGCAAGCGTGTATGAGCATGTTAGATAGGAGTAAGTGAAGGAAAGTGGTTTTTATGAATTGATGTGCTGTTGGAGTGTGAGCAAAGTAACATTTATGAGGGGATTCAGGGAAACCAGTTAACCAGAATTTAGTACTGAAGGTGGGAAGTGCAGTATCGGCACTTTGAATGAGGGGTGGGGGTATTTTCAGTTTTGAACTGTAGTATCGGTGCCCCTTTGGCAAAATGGTGATGGAATGAGTGATGGTGAAAATGTTTCTTCTTTTTTGGGTTACCCTACCTTGGAAGAGGGCGGGTGTGTTAAAAAAAAAATACTGGAATTTTTACCTGGAACTTCTTTCTAATTATGGGTGTCTATAGCAAGAGTTGTAGGGCACAACTGAAGGATCCAGTTTTGATCCTGTGGCAGGTAGAGATGTGAACATGTTTCCTGGGTGTTGACTGCTGTGGATGGCATCCTGAGAAGGGTGGTGGTATACCTTTGACAGGACTACACTTTCAAATAGTTGAGGTAGGATCACTTAACTACCAGATAATTAGTCATTTAAAGTGCACTGTTATATTTTTCTGGCAGCTTTATTAATCAATCCTTGACAGTTTAGGAATATGCAATGATGAGTAGATGGCTATTGAAGGTTATTTCTTGGAGGGTTGTGATTAGTGCCATGATTTTAATAAGATAAAATAATGGAATTATTCCTTCCAGCCTCTAGAAGATAGTGATGAAGAAGCCTCGAAGAAGTTGCCACGCTGCTATCCTTATGGCAACTTGAATGTAGATGACCTGGTTCAACGTTTGGCGCAGGCTGGTTTAACAGATGCTAGGGTAGAAGAACTGCCAGGAGTGTACATCATAACACTGGTTTGTAACTAAATACAAGCAGGTCCAAACTTACAAACACCCCAATTTACATAAATCCACACTCGAATGTGGGTTACTTATAAGTGTGAATACAAACTTGTGAAACACAACCATATATTGCACTATTTTCTGTACACACAACTTGCTTGTAATATGAAAGGCATAGGATGTAATTTGTTTATAATTTTGAGACCTGCTGCTAGTGTACAGTATAGTACAGTGGTACCCCGACTTACGATATTTTTTTATTCCAGAATGCTGTTCAAGTGCCATTACCAAACGAATTTATCTCCATAAGAAATGATGTAAAATAGACTAGTCCTTTTAGACCCCCAAAATTACACTTACAAAAGCATTTAAAAAAATAAACTTACATAAAAGGGCGAGTTTGGGGACCATTGTAAGTCGGGGTACCACTGTATTTGAAGTGTTATCATGCTTAACATTTATATTTTCTCTTGTATCATAAAAAGATTAAAATTGTAAATATAATGAAACCTGGACAGCAGTTTGTGCTTCATAGTAAATTTTTTTTTCCAGATATTGTTCAGATGATGGAAGAATAGACACAAATGCAGTATAATGTGATCCTTTATTGACTACATTGTGCCCACACAGTGGGCTTTATCAAGTCACAAACAGATCTGTTTGTGACTTGATAAAGCCCACTGTGTGGGCAAAACAGTCAATAAAGGATCACATTATACTGCATTTGTCTTCCTCCATCATGTCTGTATTTTATACCATTTATCTCTGTTGTTCATATGGCTGATAAAACTTATACCAGCCTCTGTTTGCTCAGAAAATTGTTGATTTCAGCGTAAAGAAACTCGGAAGTATTTAATGCGTTTATCTTCGCAGGAAAATGAGGATGTGATAATAAAGATCAGCGATGCCTCTACACACATCATATCAGGCAATGGCCAGCTGCGGGAAAAACTCCGAGATATCTTACTTGAATGTCTTGGTAGTTTCTGAACACCAAAGGGGGACAATCCTTGGAACCATTATATCAGCTGCTTATTTTGTTAAACGTAATAATGTGATGTTAATTCTCATAGTACAGTACTGTATAGAATGTGATGTTAATTCTCAAAGTACAGTACTGTACAGTATAATGTAGAATTATATTCAAGGGAAAGTGCTAAACCTATAGTGGTCATAGGACCTGGAAAAGGAGGTAACCTAGTTCTATCCAAGGAACAGGAGAGTTATTCCAATTTCTTGGATTGAGTCCTTCAGCATCCCTTGAAGGGATTAGATTTTATTTCTTCTGATAAGGAAAATTATACAAAAACAATTTTTATACTTTTCTTGAAAAATGATTACATAAGCATCACAAAAAATACATAATTTAAAACTCAGTATATTTAATTAGTGGAAATATAGCTTTGGAGAAACACTTTATATACCCCTTTGTGGAAAGAAAATACATACTTGAGAACCTAAGAACACTTTCAAACATATGCCACCTTCTAGGCTATGAGAATACACCTATTGCATACATGACCCATCAGCTTTCAATGGATATGATATACAATATATGCATTCTTTTGATACATGAATAATCCCTGTACGTGGTTATATACCTTATTAGAATCAAAATGTAGAGATTATCTAGTACCATCATCACCCATGAATTTGATGCAGATCCACACCTGTTATTGCGTACAATATACAACATTCAATAGATATACAATAACTTGCAAGTCATTAAAGGTATGATTCAGCATGAAAATGCAAGTATATATCATGTATTTTCACACAAAGTAATGACTTGTACATCTAGTTCTTGATGTTATAGTATTGTATTTGCCAAGTACTTAAATATATTGTGAAATGTGCCATCCTGATGACAAGTTGAGTCAACACATTTTACTGCATTCATCAGAGAACATGTGGACTTCATTTATGACCTGTAGTAAGCAACCTGATGTGCTTACGGAGTGAATATGCAGTTTTATTTGTTTTATCACAGTATTCCCCTCAAGCAGTGGCGTGTATTCATAAGCAAGGTAAGCATTGCTCTGTACAATTTTTTTCAAAATTATTTTTTTTAAACGCTAATTGTATAACTCTCAAAATCATAATGACACGATTGCAAACAAACCATACCACGGTCTGGGGTTCTAACCCCACCCGTGGTATGGTTTCTAATTGCATAGTTTGTAATATTCAGCATTGTTGTTACATGTCTCGGGGAATATAATCCTGGTGCAGTGGGACTTAGAGTTTTGAAACGTGCAAGATGAGCATTTGTCAATTGAATATCTGATCCTGGAATACAAATTAGATATGCAGTATCAGCTTCACCTAGCTGGTCAAAATTATATGTCACTGCCAGATGTAGGATGAAGACTATTAATATAAATTATATTAACCTGCTTTTTCCCAAAATCCATTTAAATAGGATTGAGATTAATCTAATGTGCCTTGAAAAGCATTCTGATGCTGGAATTAAATCATTTTGTCATCTCTGAGTAGCGCTGTGGTTTAGCGCTTCTATTTGATTATAATAATAATAATAATCTGAGTAGCGCTCCTTATCCTAGATTATCATGGAGTGCTAAACCCATAGGGATTATACAGTGCCCGTCTTTACAGTCAGAATTTTACAGCAGTTGGTGATCATTAGGCTTGAAAGTCAAGATAAATTCCTTCATGTTTTTCATATAATATACATACTATTTCAGCTTTTATCAACAAGCTTAAGTGTCATTGGCTTACCCTAGCATTTTTTCAAGGAAGGTGACTATCAAATGGCTCTTGATCCAAAGACTTGGATCTCCTCTTCCATTCCTGTGATGGTGTGTATATACCCTACAGGTTTAGGTCCTACCCATGTGGACTTTCTTGCTTTAACATTTTAATTTGTGTGAATTTGGTTCCTACCTCTTCCCTAGGACAATCCACTTGTATACTGTCCTTTGTAGTTTCTTGCCTATAGTTTTCCTATTTTTAGGTCTGCACTTAAACCCCCTCACTCATCCTAAATCTCACCTTTGAGCAATGTTTATATACACCTGGTCTATATATATAATGTCCTATCTGCTTTCTGTTCTTTTTTTCCCTATGTTGCAAGTTTTAGTTCTTAAAGCTTGTTCATAAAGGTTAGTTTTGTCTTATCCTGGACTGGTAGCAAATCTACATGTACTTTAGGCTTAGTGTGAGAGAGGTATTACAATATTGGTATGTAAGGTAGTGTGCTTTTTTTTTTTTTTTTGATTGAGGAGTTTTGACTGCTAAGATCATATGTTGTGAGGGTGTGTAAAAGCAAGTATGCTGGTGTGCAAGTATAAATGTATTGTGACTTGGGTTATTTACTGCTTGGGTATACAGTATTAAAATTTACTCAGTGCACAAGATATGTATTAATACCAAACACAGATTAATCCATTAATTCATACATTACGAACATACAAAGGCTAAGAGTATTATACACCATAAAAATCAACAGTGCCTTGTAGTACAAATATATATTGACACGAGTCACACATGCATCCATTTAGAAATTCTCCTTTTAATACACATTAATATATGATCAGGTAAATGTCACATTGATGGAAAATCAAACACTTAGTAGAAAGTTTCTGTATTTGAGACTTGGATTCTCATTAGCACATGAACAAGTAGATGAGAGGTTTATAGAGAGAGAAGTATGTAACTCAGTCCCTTCAAGGGAGGATCAGATTCCTTGATGCCACTGAAGGGTTCTTGATCCAAAGAACTGGAGCTACCTTCTCCTTTTCCTAAGATGAACTCTGCCTCCCATACTGCAAGGTGCTGTATGATTCCTATGGGTTCAACACTGTCTCATGAACTAGATGAGATGTAAATTATCGAGGTGAAATAATGTGGACGTCACATCTACTAAAGTTGGGTAGACCTGCAGAGCTTTACCCCAAATTCCTGTATAGGTAAATCTGGTACTGGGATAAAAGATTCTGTGGCATTCAAGGTAATTGCATCCAGCTTCCACTGTCTTAATGAGGGGTTGAAAGTAGGCTTTGACAAGATGACGGGTAACTTCAGATTTTTTTTTTCAAAGGACAGGTAGTTTTGTGTAATATTTGTACTTGCCTAACATGCTGTGGTTTTGTAGAACATGTTTTCATGTCCATATCTGACAGCCCATTTGTGTTTGGTGGCTCTTCTGTTGAAGCTCCTCTCAGTATGTACTATGCAAGAAGAGCTCTAATTCCTACAGGAAATTTTCCTGATGTTTAGTATGGGTTTGGTTTCATATGTTCATTAGAAATATGCTGCTGATTTTATTGGGTAATACGGAGCTACTATAGTGATGTTCCTAGGGCCTGCTTTTTTATGGTATGGAATGATTAGTGTTCTGTGTAGGCCGTTTCTTGTAGAATTTTTTGTTGGCTTTGGGTACACCTGATTGTATAAATCAGTCTGGGTATCTTAGTTGACAATCAAATGTGCAAGATCTCTCTTTACTTTGTTAGTGTTGGGGGCTACAAATTTTCAGATCTCTTAAGAATAATCCTGAGAAGACATTTTGATGTTTTTGTCAAAGCTATGATAGTTAATATACCAGTAGAATTCCCCCCCCCTCCCCAACCATTCCTTGTTGCTTGATTGGAAACCTATCACTATACATGATGCTTGGATGGGCTAGATTACTGTACTCCAGATAGACATGTACCAGTGAAAATGAAAAAAGGTTAATTTTCAGTAAATACAATATACAATTGTTGTGTGGTATGTTATACATACAGTATTTAATGAAAAAACCCAAAGTATGCAGAGCATTTTGGGCATGATAAATAATACAAAATATTGTGAAATGATGCCATGGAGCACAACAATGTGCTGGTTGCTAATGCAAAAGTGGAAAAAATATCTGCTTTTGTTGTAAGATACCTTAAAATTATATAAAAATCCTTTAAAATTATACTAAAATTAGTATGTGTATACCAAGAGATCAATATGATTTTCTTGTGAAATTACTCCATCCTATGGTGTACTTGGCTCAGTAAACTGCCACATTGGTCCTACCAACTTTCTTTACTTCTGAAGGGTTTAAAAAATTATTAAGATTAGATTTAAAAGTGCTTAAGTCATTCAATGGCCTGCTTCATCTATTAACTCCATGTGTGCCTCTGATATTTCTCTTGCTGCGCTGTATGACCCCTGTGGTTTAGCACTTCTTTTGATTATAATAATAATCATAGGCAAAGGTTTAAAGAGTGAAGTTGGTTTAATGTTAGTTTCTTATGTTTAAGACCCATCACATACATGAGGGTCATTAAGGCATCAATTTGTCTCGACACTAAGATCATGCATACAGTACTGTACATACTAGACTTTAATCTGTAGATCAGGGGATGAAGGAAAACTACACACTGAAGCCTCGGTTCATATACCCTATATAACCTTTTCAAGAGTATCTTAGCCTGGCTTCATTGTGTATATTTAAGTGTTTTACTTGCCTAGTTTTTTATGAATTTGGAGACGAGAAAAGTTTATAGACAACTTACAGAAGCAGTTATAATGTATTATTTAATTACCTCAGTACTTATCACATTGTTAGACTAATCACAGCACCAATGTCATAAGTGAAGAATTAGTTTTTGAAGTGTTTATTAAAGTGTGTTGTTACTTCCCTATTAGTAATGATGAAGATTCATATTTGGTGTCTTGGGCAGCACTGAATAACTTTTGTGTGTTACTGTAGGAGTAGTTTTGGAGTGAAATTGCAATGCATCCTCACTGCAATAGCTGGGATTAATGAAGGACCTTAATTTTTTTAACAATGTACCTTTAAGGCTGAAAAAATGAATGCCATTGCCTAAATCTTGGAGAATATCTGGGTTTTCTATTTTTTTTTTTTGTCCATTTTTAGCATACCTGCTGATCTTCAAAACACAAGTTGGTTGAATTATTTTCCAAAACACTGGATTTTTAGCTAACATTTAATACCTGTTAACCTCTTCCAGTGAGACTGGCTCAATGAGAGGTGTGGCTTCTGGTCCTCTGGATGTGGAGATGCAGGGAAGTGATGGAACCTCTCTGGATATAGTGACAGAGGTGGGCGTTTGATCACATGAAAGACTGATGTTAGGATTTTCACAGTTGGGAGATGTGGCCTGGAGTGTGTCATTCATGACTTCTGTTTTCTCCATCTCTGCTTCTGGAATAAATGCCATGATTTAGTGACATCAAAGATTGTATGGAAGGTAAATGTGGCTTAATAGGAGTTTCATTGAAGATCTATTACCATGTTTTTTGTAGGAAACTTTTATCTAACAATTTAATTAAACCCTTTGATAGCTGAGGTGAAAGGCTTGGCTTCATAGGCAAACAGTTTAATTAACTTTGTGGGATACCAAGGTAGGCAGAGAGATGGGCAAGTATGGAAATGACTAGGGTGTGGGGAAAGAAAAGGGAATGAATTACAGGTGCATGTAACTAATACAGTTCAGTAAGAAATGTAGCACTGTATGACTTACAGGTTTAGTGCTTCCTCATGAATAATAGAGAATATTTTATACAAAAGCCAACCAGATGCACTGTATAACACTCCAGCAGCTGGAAGCTAGGTAGACAGCAGTCATAATTTTTTAAAAACAGTGGGTTATTTCTCATAACTGTTGAAGCACAGAACATACCATTGTTCCGTGTGATGAATTGGACATGAGGCTTGTTATTCCTTGCAGGCTTGTGGGAAAGCAATGGATCGCCCGGTGACAAGTAATTGGGAGAACGAATCAGATCCTCACACCTGCTACCACATTCCTGAAACAGCAATGGAATGCCAGGTGACAGGTAATTGGGATTACAAATCAGATTTTCACACCTGCTATCACAGTTCTGGAACAGCAGTGGGTTACAATGCCAGACTGCAGTAACAAAGACCTGCCAGTCTGTTTGTGTTCTATTTATAATCTATTCAGTAGTTATATAAAATGCACCTCCCTCGTATGATTTGATAATACATTCTTGCTGGCAAATGTCTTTTGCTCCAATGAACTGGAGCTCCCAGCCACTGATCAAACTTGATTACCTCCCATTCATGAGGTGCTGTAATAACCTTTAAGTTTTTAGCACTTTCTCACGAATACAGCAAGTGAATACAATCACTAAGGCAACCACTTCAAGGGGTGCCTTAGTGGTGGTGAACTTTTGATTTATGACATATAAGCTACTCTCCCTTTCCCAGGTATTGTATGATGCCTCCCTACATTTTAAAACTTTCCAATACATACAGTGCTAGTCATTAAAATACACCACGTGGAAAGTTCCCAGTGTAATTCAGTGTCCAAAGTGTAATACCTAACCCTAGAAGGCATGTCAGTGAGACAGTTATGCTGGCTTTGGCACTTGAAGTAGGAAGTCTCAGGATTTCCTAAGGTTACTGACTGCATCTTACAAGCCTCCTATGCTTGTGTAATGGCTGGAGATTAGATTACATAAGGCAGGCCATCAAAGGACAGAGGGCACCGATGTGTGTGAGCAAAAAGTGAGGTCCTAGTTGCATTGGTGACTCGAGAACAGTGTTTGACATTGCATCAGGGAAGCCTTGATAAATGTCCTCACTAACGTTAATCTTTCATGCAGTGTGGTGCAAGGTTTTATGCTCCTTGCCATACTAGGAAATTTGTTCAGTGGCTCATGCCTGAGTTACCCTTTGATGGGCCAGAATATTCCCCAGACTTGAACCCCATTGAGAACCTCTGGGCTGTGACAAAGATATGCTAGGGAATGGATATTAGCCCACTCCCATAACTTTAGGATGCCATCTGCAAGTCATAGGTTAATTTACCCCATGAAACACTGAAGAATCTTTGAAGGATGTCCTAAAGTGCAAGGGATGCCCTATTTTGTAGTTGTGACTGCGCTGTATGACCCCTGTGGTTTAGCGCTTCTTTTTTATTATAATAATAAAATAATAATTGTAGTTGTGGTTTTAAAAGGGGCTTCCATATTTTAGTGACACTATATTTGGCTAGTGTAGGTGTTTTGTAATAGTAATTCAACACGTTTACCAGCTTTAGGCCCTTCAGTAGAGGTGCTATGTTGAAGAACCCTTGATCCAATGAATTGGACCTGTCCTTCATTGTATTCAACCCATTTGCTGCCCATTTTCCAGACTGTATGACCCCTTCAAGTTTAGCACTTACCAATAATGCCAGTGTTAGGTTTGTCAATTAGAATATACTTGGGAGTAAAATAAAGGAGAGAAAGTTCTTTATTATATACTGTTGGTTTGTTTGAATACTTAATTTCCATTTATGTAACTTTTTTTTTTTTCCCTTTCAAGATAATGTACTGTCAAATTTTGTCTGTTCCCAATTACCTGCACATTTTGAAAATATCTTGTAAAACCTTAGTGAAAGCTTAGTTTATTAGGGTTTTCTTGTAATTTAAGTCTTTAGGTGCATGTGTATATAATTTTGTATTTGTGTATGTATTGATCTTATCCAGACAAGAGCTGCATCATCCATTTGGGTTTAGGGTTTTCCCCAGAATGTAATGTGCGTGGCAAATGTTCACATTTTGCTTGAGGCACTGACATGTTGGCAAGCATTACTAAGGTAAACTTGCAAAGTGAAGCATGTTCATGAAGTGCCATGCGCACTATATCCAGAGTAGTTTCCAGAAGTAACTAAGCTGGATGCTTAAAGGAAGGTTTGTTGATGCAGGGGAAGAGCTCTGATTGAAGGTGCTAGCTACTCTCCCCTTCATTAGATTGGGTAAAAGCAAAATGCTTTAATGCTGGTGAAGGGCTCAATTGGATCTGTGCTCCATTTCCCTGAATTAAGTCTGAATGCCTTTCATCCCCCTTCCCCCCCCAGGTGCTGTATAATCCCTAAGGGTTAAGTGCTTCCCCATGATAATGGTGAAGGGCTCTTGATTGAAGTAATTGGAGATGCCCTTCCGTTGGATTAAACCAAATTATCACCATTTAGCAGGCATGGCATGACCCATACAGAATTGGCTTCTTCCCTTTTCCCTTTCCCATGAATAATCTACGAAATTAGTACTTCCAAAATAATAGCCTGATGAGACTGACCTTGGAGATGGTTGAGGGTGAGGGAGAGCGTGAGGGTGGGGCTGGGTAGTGCTCTCGGGTTGGGGTATAGCCGTTGATGTAGAGTGCCCCACCATGGTCCAAGAAAGTGACAGTTCGACGGGTACTCTCGACTCCGCTGTTCATTGTAGACTGCCGAGTGTACCGTATTATGGGCGGCTGCAATAACCAAAACTGATAAATATGGATTACAGTACAGCCTCTTATAGGCTGTACTGTAATGATCAACATAGGGGTCATACCGCACCTCAGGACAAAGGATATACACGGGTTCAAACTGAGAAAGGAAGAGTAAAATTCCTCAGATCGATAGCCCTTCATGTTTAATCATTAGTACCTTTCATTCTGGTGAAGGGCCCTTGATCCGAGCCCCTACAAACTCTGAAGATTATACCTCTAGCACTCCCCTCAGTCCCTTCTACCTCATTCTCTTGCTACCCTCTATCCCTGCTGCACTCCATACCCTACTAATCATCCCTCTTACAACCCATTCTCCCTGCCCTACCCTGCTGCACTGTATGACCCCTGTGGTTTAGCACTTTTTTTTATTATAATAATTGATCCGAGCCCCTAGTGGATGGCTGGTGAAGGGCTTTTCATCCAAGGAATTATTTTTCTTCCTTTACACCTGATTATCTCCCATTGCTCAAGTGCTATCACCCTCATTTATTAACAGTTGTTTATTCATCGACAGTTTGTTACACCTTAAGTTCATAGACCCTTATAGGTTTGGCACTTATTGAGACCCATACATGTTTAGTGGAGTGAACCTGATTAAATAACATTCTACCAAGCTCTGTAGACCCCTAATTAACCCTTAAACTGTCCACACGTAGATATACGTTCACTTGCGTAGCTGACCAAATATTTTGAAAAAAAAAAAATTAAAATGAAGAGCACATTTTTATAAACAGGATAGGCTAAAGAAATTTTTTTTTGGGCCAGTACTTACCGAGATATAAGCCCACCAATTTGGTACTGGATGCTCGCCTGACGGCAACATCAAATCCTGCCGCTTGCAGAAGTAATGCTGATATACTTTTTTTTTTCTAGTTTTAATTTTAATTTATATAATTTTTATGTTCTGATAATTACAATTTACAATAGTTCTTGTGATTTCATAGCCAATCTTTGTTCTAACAGTAATATTATGTACTGAAATAGTACTCAGTCACAATCACACCAATAGGTGAACAGTTTCACCTTCCTTGGTCATTTACTATTGTCTATAAATATATACGAAGTATTTATAGGTCCCAGCAATGTTTTAGACATCCTGGAGTATATATGAAACTCCTTGAAGAATGGTGTGTTGACAAGTGTCAGATAACTCTTTACAGCCTAGTGACATTTGATAAATGTCAGCAGTGCTGGAGGGAACCCTCCCTTTTTCATTATCTATCTGTCTGTCTATCTGTCTGTTTGTCTAGCTCTGCTTATGTCTGTAACTCTGCTTATCTGTCTGCCTGTGTATGCCTTTCCGTCTGCTTGTCTCAGTCTCAGAGTGCGTCTCATAAGCCAACAGGTATTGTACACGATGCAGAAGTGATGATGGGTATTACTTGCCAGGGGTTTTCATGCTTATTATGTATTATATCTATAAGCATTGTATAGCACTTTGCCTGGAATTTTTGGGTTATCCTAGGTAATTTACACTATGTATAATAACTGTACTTATGTGTACATGTGAGAGTGAGACAGAGATATAGGACATATAGATAAAGATATAGACACAAAGATATAGACAAAGATATGGACAGATAGAGAGACAGCCAAAGCCAGCCAGCCTGCCGAATACATAAGAACATAAGAAAGAAGGAACACTGCAGCAGGCCTACTGGCCCATGCAAGGCAGGTCCATGTCACCCCCCCCCCAACTTAGACCAATGACCCACCTAGTCAGGTCACATCCTCTGAAGGAAGGAGCATGGCATCAGACCTAGTAGCACAAGCTAGTCAGGTCCAACTCACACCCACCCACAGCCACTCATGTATTTATCTAACCTATTTTTACTTTCCTCTTATAAGGGAAGTGTTACTGCAACATATCATTGAATCCCTGGTGTTTGCCACACTATTTGCTCTAGCTGGCACTCAATCGAACTGGTGCTCCCACAAGGTACTAGGTGGTCCCAGATTTTTTTAATACTGCGCACACTGAGGGCGCAGACCCATTCTCTCGTGTCTAGGCAACTCAGGCCTATCGCACTAAATTTGAAGGAATGAAAAATAAAACAGCTCTACGTTCGGTCAGCTACGCACGTGAACGTATATCTACGTGTGGACAGTTTAAGAATTAAGACTTTCACCTTTTTTTTTTTTCTCATCGTATCAATGTCTCCCATTCCTCACCTCTTTAAGGGGGGGCTCCTTGACGAGGTAAAAAGGCTATCGGTCTGAGGAATTGGACCTCTTGGTCTTCTTCCTCAGACCAAACCTAATTACCCCCAATCCCCCCTTCCATTTCCTCCTCCTCATCCCTCCCTTATTTTCTTCCCCTCTTTACCCTGGGAGCTTCTCTCCACAGGCATTCTAGTTCCTAGGTAGGGGGAAGGGTACCGTGGTCTACGCCTTTCCGTTGAGGTTCTTGGCGGTGGTGTAGTTTGTCGTGGAATCTGGATTGCCTGGGGATGCCCCTCCCTCTCCGGTCATCTCTGGAGGCCATCTTTCAGATTCCGGGGGTGGTGACCGAAGGAGGTATGCTTTGTGGCGGATATCCGGCCGCCCTCTCTTTTGTCCACCAAGGTAGCTCGGTGGATGTGAGGTTGCTATCCCAGATCCCTGGTTTACTGGCGTGAAGGGTAGGGTATGGCACGGGTTCCATGCTACATCTGCCCTACTTGTGGTGTTGAGGTCCTCTTGGGCGTGGAGGGTGATTTGCGCACCTTTCATTCCTCCTAGGAGCTATTCCTCCACGTTCCCCCCCTTTTTTTTTTTTTATTTTTTTTTTATTTTTTTTCTTAAAAGCAAAAAGAAGAAACCTAACCATGGATGCCCTGGCCCGTGAACCTAACCATGGATGCCCTAAACTGTGAACCTACCCCCGGGCCCCTTCCTGATACAGCACCCAGTACTGACCCTGCCTCGTTAATGGACAACTCTTCAGACATCTCTAATACCCCTGTACCTCTTCTGGTGCCGGTTCGTCACCTGCTTCAGGTACCAGGGTTCAGACCGGCTCTTTTGACAAGTCTGACCTTCTCTGACCTTGATTGCGACTTCTCCCTCGACAGTGCGGCAATTTTCGAATCGCTCGCCTGTCTCCCATCGGACCACCCCCGGTCCCACACCCAAACGACCAAGACCCTTACATGACAATTCCACTTCCTTCTCGTTCATTTCAGAAACGACTAACTCGTCACGCCGCACTCCCCTTAAACACTTTGTTTCACACTACTCAATGGACAAAGTTTTTTACTCTTAAGACCGACTACTCCAACTACCTATCTTTCCGATCATAGTATTGGTAAAGCTCTCCTACACCATGTATGCAAAGATATCTCTTTTCACACTCTCAAGAGCAGCACTTGCATCATCACGGTCCAGAATACTGGCCAAGCTCGCGATCTTTCTCTTCTTACAACCATAGATACTATTCCTATCACTATTGACAAGCATCATTCTCTTAATTCTTGTAGTGGTACTGTCATTTTACCCCACACCATTGTCCAACGGAATTTCCAGACATGTGGTGATGACATTTTGGAGCAGCTTGAGCTCCAAGAACTCCCTATCCTTTAAAGTTGACTTCTTTTGTCCTCCCAGCCAATAAGCGAAGACGTTATCCTTGCAATGTTGCTTGTTTAACGTTTGACTGCCGTGAACTCCCGGTCTACATCCTCTTTAAGGGGGGCTCCTTGAGGAGGTAAAGAGGCTATCTGTCTGAGGAATTGGACCTTTTGGTCTTCTTCCTCAGACCGAACCTAATTACCCCCAATCCCCCTCCCTTTTCCCATCTTCCCCATCCTCCCTTTTCCCTTTCCTCCTCCCCCTCCTCCTCATCCCTCCCTTATTTCCTTCCCATTTTTACCCTGGGAGCTTCTCTCCACAGGCATTCTAGTTCCTAGGTAGGGGGAAGGGTACCGTGGTCCATTCCTATTCCTTTGAGGTTCTTGGCGGTGGTGTAGTTTGCCATGGAATCTGGATCGCCTGGGGATGTCCCGATCCCTCTCCGGTCTCCCGGGGGGTGGCCTTGGGTATCTTTTGGGCGACGGGTGTATCTCTGGAGGCCACCTTTCGGATTCCGGGGGTGGTGGCCGAAGGCGGTATGCTTTGTGGCGGATATCTGGCCGCCTCTCTTTGTCCACC
>WNWK01008443.1:0-84580 GCA_009830355.1 Cherax destructor | reverse complement strand
GGTACATTACTATTCAATTCTGTACATAGTGCAAAAATGTACATACTTATATATCGGAAAAAATTATATCTGGTGAAGGAAATAAATTATAGTCTATCTGCTGATTTTTTGCCCAAAACCCATTGACCAGGCGGGCTATTTTACCGTTTGTAAAAAAGAAACAAACATATAATGATGGGCAAGTTTACCGCATTTTCTAGATTCTGGACTTCTAAATGGCTTGTGTTTCGAGATAGGCATCAGCCACTATGGCCCACTTTTGCCACCCACGTGTTGCTGTCTATTGTTTTTTGGTTACCATAAGATCTAAAGCGGGTGTATTTTTTCATTGTATATATGCTGAGTTTTTTCTTTAAAAGATGCGACAGACTAAACAGGCAATACGGGGGGGGGGGAAGGGGGTCCCGCCACAGAGTCGCTCATTGCTCGAATTACTAAACACCTCAAATGATGGTTGAAGTTTTGGCTAAAAAATTCCAAAAAACCTTGTCATTGTGGTTGTATACAAGCCTCCAGATGCAATTCCCGTAATTTCCGGAAATTTTGAGAATTGACCACTGTCTGGAAAACCCCCAACTCCTGCCCTAAACATCTTGCTACTGGGAGATTTCAACTTGAGACACCAAAATGGAAGATAGTAAATAATATTTTGAGAGACCCCCCGGAGGCACTCAGATAAAAAACCACACACACACACACACACACACACAGCTTTAAACTTTTTCCAACCCCCTTAAACCAGCAAATATTAGAGCCTACAAGACTAGAAAATCTGGACCGCATTTCAAAACAACGACGATCTGATACAAAAAACCAAAAAAGCAATCCTCAACCCAAAACATAATAGATACAGACTTTATGCACAAGGCTCCTGACCAGCATAATGTGATCGCTAAGGGGGTTTCAAAATTAACCGTAACAAAAAAATACAATGGGAACAAGTCAACAATGCCTAAATGAAACAAGATGAAAAGATACCCCAAAAAACACGGATCCAAACCTTTCCAAAAAATAAACTCTGTGGTTCATGAATCGCTAAACAATTCCATTAAAAAAGAAAGAAGATTAAAAAAAAAAGAGATGCCCCCATACAGACGAAGGCGAAGAGTCACAGAGCTGCTGAGAGGGGCCAATATATCTGAAATACGAAGGAACACTGGTCAATGAAATTGCAATTATCGAACTTGAGCTGAAGGAATCTTACAAGCGACAAGAATCGCAGGAAGAACAAAAAGCCATAATGAAAATTAAAAAAAAATACTTCTTCTTTTAAATGCCAAATCTAAGGGAAAAAAAACCCATTCAGTATTGGGCGAATTGGAAATACACAGATGACAGCCAAAAATGGTGAATCTAAAGTAATACGACTCAGTGTTCAACGACCTCTACTCAGACTAAGGTCGACAATCCAGTATTCTTTATGAACGAGACCCAAAATTTGGTCATCTCAATAATCTCTGATATTATCCTAACACCACAAGACTTTGAAAAGGCAAAATGACATGCCCATGCACTCTGCCTCAGGCCCAGACTCATGGAACTCCATGTTCATCAAGAACTCAAGAAACCCCTATCACGTCCCTTCGCATTCTATGGAGAGGAGCATGGACACATGAGTCATCAAACACTCACTAAAAACAACAGACATAGCCTCACTCTACAAAGATGGCAGTAAAGCAAGTGCAAAGAACAATAGACTGATAGCACTAACATCCCATATCATAAAAATCTTTGAAAGGGTTCTATGAAGCAAAATCGGAACCACCTTAGATACCCATTCGTTACACAACCCAGGGCAACCGGGTTTAGAGCAGGTCGCTCCTGCCTGTCCAGCTATTGGACCACTATAACAAGGTCATGTATGCTGTAGGGATAAACAAAATACAGATGTAGTATACACAGATTTTGCAAAACCTCGACAAGTGTACCATGGTGTAATAGACAATTACTTGATAGGGAATAACTAGGATAAGTTAGTATATGAATCTATAACTTCCTGACAAATCGAACACATAGAGCAATAGTAAAAAGTAAAGTCTGAGGCTACTGGTGAAGCTCTGTTCCACAAGGAACAGTACTCGTTCCCATTCAATTCCTCATCCTCATATCTGATATAGACAGAGATGTAAGCCATTGCTCCTGTCTTCCTTTGCAGATGACACCCCAATTGATAAAGTGACCTCCATTGAAGGCACCAAACCTTCAAATGGGCCCTCAAACAATATGAAGTTCAATGAAGAGAAATTTCAACTACTCAGATATGGAAAACTTGAAGAAATTAAAACTGTATCAGGGTATACAACAAATTCTAACCATACAATAGAGCGAAAAAGTAATGTGAAGGACCTGAGAGTGATAATGTCAGAGGATCTCGCCTTCAAAGACCACAACAATGTATTTACCGCATCTGCTAGTAAAATGATAGGATGGATAATGAGAACCTTAAAACTAGGGATACCAAGCCCATGATGAGTTTCTTCAAATCGCTTGTTCTCTCTAGGCTGGAATACTGCTGTATCAACTGCCCCTTCAAGAGTGGCGAAATTGCTGACCTGAGAGTGTACAAGAACATTCAGCACACCTAAATTACTGGGAATGGTTGAAGTCCCGTGATTTGTATTCCCTGGAACACAGGCGAGAGAGATGCATGATAATATACAGTGGAAAATACTAGAGGATTAGTACAAAACTTACACACGAAAATCCCCCCTATGAAAGCAAAAGAATCGGCAGGAATGAACATTCCTCCAATGAAAAGCGGGGGCGCCACGAGTACATTGAAAGACAACACAATAAGTGCCCGGGGCTCAAGACTCCTCCCAGCATACATAAGAAGGATTACCAATAGACCCTGGCTGTCTTCAAGAAGGCACTGGACAGGCACCTAAAGTCAGTACCTCACCAGCCGGGCTGTGGTTCGTACGTCACTTTGCGTGCGTCCGCAGTAGCAGCCTGGTTGATCAGACCCTGCTCCATCACGAGGACTGGTCTCAGACCGAGCGCGGGGCGTTGACCCCGAAACCCTCTCCAGGTTGGTTAGGTGGCCCAGTGGCTAGCGCGTCGGTCTGGAGTTTATGCCCCTCTCTGATCGTGGGTTTCCTTCCCGCCCGTGGTATGGTTTGTTTGCAATCATGTCAATACGATTTCGTGAGTCATATTCCAGGTATATCACCCCACCTGCTGGATGTCCAAGTCCTTTACACACAAAACCTTCTTCACCCCCTCCCTCCATCCTTATCTAGGAGAAAAAAAGACAAAATCCCTTCCCTTCCCTCCATTAGAGATTTATACATTTAAATTTTTTCCTCCCAGTAACATTTTCCATCCCAGTCTCCTCAAATGTTCAACCCACATCAACAGCCCTCCTCAGCCCTATGAATAATACTTTAGTAGCTCCGGACCTCCTCTATTCTCCAAGCTACTTATTCTCTGCATAATATTTATTCCACATTGCCCTCAGACACGACATATCAACTGCCTCCAGCTTCCTCTCTACAACATTCTCAACCCATGCTTCATACCATATAAGAGTATTGGTACCACTATATTCTCATGCGTCTTCTTCCTTGCCTCTATAGGATAGCATTCTTTATCTCCATATTATCTATGGAGACAAAGAATGCTATAACAAACCATCTTTCCTTTCATCAATTCTGTGGTTCAAAGCAGGAGATAAGTCGTTACCGTCAAATTACTGCCTAATAAGCCTGACCTCATATTGTAGGAAATACTAGTCAGTTATTGCTGATATTATAAAGCCATCTCGATAATCATAATTTGGTTAACGATACTGAGCATGGATTCACGAGAGGCCGTTCATGCTTGAATAATTTATTGATTTTTTTCAGTAAAGCATTTGAGGCAGTTGATCATTATAAAAATCGATATTATTTATTTGGATTTTAGATGTTGATAGAGTACCACGCAAAAGACTGTTAAAAAAAGTGGCAGCTCATGGAATTGGGGAAAAGGTCCTGTGATGGATAGAGGCTGGCTGACCAACAGGAAGCAGAGAGTGTGCATAAATGGGGTGAAATCTGAGTGGGGATCAGTAACAAGTGGCGTTCCACAGGGATCAGTTTTAGGACCATTGTTGTTCCTAATATACATTAATGACCTTATTAGGTAAAACGACACATAGGCAACTAATGCAACATCATTATTGTGACAACGTTTCGCTCTCCTTGTTTTCTCAGGCATTCCGCCGCATCAAAGATATTTATAGAATGGTGTGTACCGCGGTAAGACATGAAGCCAAATTGCTTTTCAGTGAATAGATGGATGAATTCCATGCAGTAGTTCAGTCTGTTGGAGATGATTTTTTCAAAGACTTTGTCAGTGACTTCCAGTAGGGATAGGTCTGTAGTTCTCCGGTTTCCGTTTGTCCTTATTGGGTTTTGCGATGAAAATCATCTTTGCTGTCTTAAATGTCACTGGGAAGTGTCCAGACGCCAAGACAGCATTAAAGACATTTACCAGAGACATCTTGCAGTTACGGGGTAGGTACTTTAATTGTTTTGCTGTTATGCCTGAGGGGCCAAGGGCCTTATTTCTCATTCGGCCGACGACTTGGGTCATCTCCCAGAGGGTAATTGGTCTAGTGAGAGGTATTCGTTTTCAAGGGAAGAAGTATCACTTAATGGTAAGTCTTCACTTAAGGGGGAAGTCTTCCCAGTTTTCGTCCCGCCATTGGTTGACCCACTGGTAGTGGTTATTGTTAAATCATCTACTATCATTGTGAGAATTTTCTCCCACACTTCACCTATCAGCTTAGCTTGGTCTTGTGGGTCCTCGAGAAGGGTGTCACTTCCTCACCGTCTACGTCGGTAAAGGAGTGTGTAAGGTGTGTGGGTGTGGGTTTACTCCAGAACTGTTCTGGGCGGCATTTGTACTGGTTAGCCTGGAGAACAAGATATTTCCATATTTCTTTTTGTGCTGGGTGATTAGGGTGATTAATTATCTCATCCTTTGCAGTGCAGCCGTGTGGGCTGTCCCGTGTGGATGTGCCTACTACACTCAGCTTTGTAATTATTCATGTTGTCCTTTATCTCCCTGGTTGGTTTGTACTGCTGGTACATCTTTGAAGTTGTTAGTTCGCAGCATGACTGTGGCCTCGGTGATTCTTTCGTGGAGGGCGGTAGTGGTTGGTTCTCAATAGAAATAGTATGGTCGTTTACTAGATAGTCCTGAAGAGGTCAAAGCCTAGTGTTTTAGATTGGGTTTAGGGTGGGTGGGTATGCGGAATGGCGAAGATTGAAGCTTTATTTTGACAGGAATGTGGTCTGAACCGACGTTACCATCTGGTGAGAGACTGCAGTGGAATAGGTCACGTCCCTGTTGGTGAGCACTCGTCGGGTGTCCTGGGTGAGGCCACATATGACTTGAAGAATGGGCCATGAAACGATAAATTTCTTACTGCCATAATATTGAATAGTTGTTTACCCTTTTGATCACCTAGCGGTCGGGCTGGGCCACAGTTAAAGAGAGCAGGGTGATGGGCGTTAAGTCCCCTGCTAGGACTGTAGGGACATTTCTACTGAGTAACCGGTGTAAGGAAATGGACTATGTACGGCTGTCTGGGGATAAAATAACCTATTCCACTATAAGCCGCCCATGAGGTCGACAGTTCTATCCTAAGACGTTGTCCTTGTCGACATGGATGTTGCGGAATGCTTGTCCCTGCTTCACTAGGATGGCCACTCCACTGTAGGGCCCTCTGGATTTCTCGAGTGTTGAATAACCAAGCAGTTTTATATGTTGGTTTGGTCTGGCTGCTGGTCTCGTTTAGAAGGATAATGTCCGGATTGTGGTTGCATAGTTTTACTTCAAGGAGGTAGCGGTTGTTGAAGTGTTAGATGTTAATTTGCAAAATCGTGATCCCCATTATTTTGATATACTGGGGAGTTGGGCTGGTTGCCCAGCGGCTGCCTCATTCAGAGCAGCAGTGGAACCTGATTGGTCATTTGGGTCAGCCTCTATGGCGGCGGTTGTGCAACAGTGTTTGGTACAAGTGCTGGGGTCGTAACTTCCTGTTTAAGGTTGGTTGGTTAGGTGTGGGTGCTTGGTGGGGGCACTCAACAATGAGTGCAAGGTGTCAGGGATGATAATGGCAGAGGCTCCATTTGCTACTAGCAGCTCGTTGAGGATGGTAGAGCAGAGCTGGTCGTCGCCCGTTCCGTGTCTTTGGCCAACATGTACATGACAGTACCTTTCATTACACCTTCTTGGATGGACCCTGGGAGATAGGGTAGGAAGGTTGACCTTGGGCTTGTTGCATTCCTGGATTAGGGTGGGCGGGATGGAAGGGTAGGGCACTAGACATTGTTGTTTGTAGAGTTGGCAATAGGTGCCCTGCCAGACCTCGGTAGATTGGGAAAGAATTCTTGGGACAGCATGGGAGGTGACTGTGTAGGGGTTTTCTTGGCATTTGCCAGTTTCTTATCGTCCAGAATTTTCTGGACTATAGTTTTCCTGGTGGGGCAGCTGGGGGAGACAGCATGGTGTTTCTCACAGCAAAGGGCACACTTAGGTTTGCTTCTGTTGGTGAAATCCCTGTAAACATGTTCACCTGAGCAGATACTTCAGACTTTTTTTCACTGGTGCATTTGTTTGTGTTATGGTCGAAACTATAGCACTTGAAGCACTGAGTGATGTTGACAAAACTTTCCATAAAACTTGGTCAGGTGTGCATTTTGGTCCGAAGCATTTCAAACCTGTGTCACAGATAAGCTTGGCTTCTTCAGGTGTCTCAAGGATTAATTTCAGCGATTGTTGTTGTTCAAGTTCTTGGCAAACTTGTATGCCTTGAGAACCTTGAAGGTGGGGTCAGCTCGGATGATCTCCAGGAGTTCGTCAGCAGTTTTCAGGTTGGTAAATTAGACACATATGCAACACTTGGGTATCTATATTGAGGAAACGTTTCGCCACACAGTGGCTTCATCAGTCCATACAAAGGAGAATCGTGAAGAACAGGAGGAGTCGATGTTGTCAGTCCATCAATCTTGAATATAATACAGCATGTGCGAAGATGTAGCTTATATACTGTAGACAGGAGAGGTGCAGAAGTCGTAGGAGGTGTCACATTTGCCCAATGTGGAAGTAGGTCGTGCCCAAGGATTAGGCAAGCGAAGAAATCCCTGTATTAAGATACCAAGATGTTGCTGTGTCAGACAGGATGTAGATGAATGGTTCAGGTACGTACTTGAGTAAATCATTTGACCGCGTGGCCACTACCCCTCTGTTATAATATGCCAAATAATATTTTGGCCATCTTTATGTTTTTATCTTATGTCTGTTATCATTTCTGAATAACTGGTATAAGCAGATAAAGTTTATTAGTAATAATATGCGTCAGTATAAAACATATTGTGGCCGAGGACCAGACTGCTGATGAAGCAAATTCTTGTCCCTGCCTCAACTCTTGACTCCTCCTACTATGCTATAAGCTCCTCCCACACTGTAATGATGTTCAGTGGTAAATTTAGTGCATTAGAAAGAAAAATAGACAAAAAATTAAAAAAAAAATTTACCTCACGTTCACGCATATATTTATGTGGCGCGTCATCACTAGACATGTTCAAATATATATAATTTGTTGTAAAAACATCGTATTACAATGGGATTTTCAACAAATTGTTGCCAGATTCTTAAATTATTTTTTATGTCAACCAAACTCATTTTCCATATTTTTTAAATTGTTTTCTTATCCGCACGCCGTGAAGGCTCAACCTGTCCCTCAGTCTGCCTCCTCAATTATTTTAGTGTCCGAATCTCACAGTGCGTTAAATGTGATCAAGAATTTTTATTCTTCCTATATAGTTAATAGCATTCAATTTTTGCTTTTTTTGCATGTTTAGTAAGTACATGTATATTGCCATCAGCCATCAGTTGAAGTGTGGAGCCTCTTTAAATGTTTGGGCTGAACACCCACGCTGCATAAAATACATCAACTGAGTAAATGCACACATCATTTCTTGGATATCTAGCAATTCCGGTGTTGAACACGATGAACTTGCCGACTCATTTATACACTAGCAGTTCAGAGCTTCATATTCTTCAGTGGGTATTACGATATTCTTTATTTGTTATAGGCAATGTTAGTCTAGGGGAAGGAGAATTTATTCTCCAGTAATATCGTAATAAAAACTATTCTTAGGATATGATTTATATCAATGAGGAGATCGAAAAGACTTTGATAAAATATAATTTTAATATAACGTAGACCACGTTATTTACTTAAAGTATTTCTTGCGTACCTTTTTCTTAGTTATATTGTATATACTTAAACCTTACACACAACTTATAGATTAACTCGGCTATCATTCTTCACTGAATGTGCCTTTAAAATAAACATGAACAATAAAGTTATATGGACTATTTTCTGAGCCATTAAATGTTGACTAGAACATAAGTAGTCTCTAAACAGAGTGAATACTTCTTTATGATGAAAATTTGACCAGATCTCACAATGTCTGTAGACTAGAGAATATAACTCTAGTTCTAATGGCTTCTCAGAGTAAGCAACGTGACCTTCTCTATAGGGAGAGAGGCGATGAACTGTCTCATCTAGCAAGAGAAGTTACTACTTGTCAGGAGTGGGTGTGTGAACCTACTGACGAGTGTGTGAACCTACTGACGAGTGTGTGAACCTACTGACGAGTGTGTGAACCTACTGACGAGTGTGTGAACTTACTGACGAGTGACAACGTTCGGCAAACCGACGTCATGTAGGTCACGTGACTGAGGGAGACTGGCCAGTACCTGAACCAGTAATCGGCAGTCTAACTAGTGGTTTCCCACTACATGTAAATCACATATGAATGCCTAACAAACACTAAATGGTTGTTACAACTGGTATGATCCCTCCTATATACATATATATTAAATGAATACATGAAAGGTGAAATGAATATGTAATATTATAAAGTTGATTAACATCGTTTTAGCTATTAACGATGGTAATCGCAATGTAATATTAGATAGATGAACAAAAATGCAAGATATATATATATATATAAAGAAACTGTATCTGGGCGTAACAGTGGATAATTGCCCTATCAGAAAACTCTCATCACAGTCCAGATTCAGAACTTCCAAGATTGTTGACAGCGTCATTGGTCTGCGTTATTGACCAATTATCTGTTTTGAGTTGCCTCCAAAGTGTCGCAGTGTGTGGTTGTCTGCTCCACACCTAGCCCTCTGGTGGCGAAAACCGTCTTTACCCAACAAGATGGAGGGTAGCCGGCGACGAGTTCATACAGTTTGTGTTGAACTACTACAGGGATCTTTATTGGATCACAGCGTAGACGTTCTTCTTCTACAAATTCTGCGAGAGACACATAAGATCGCTAACCATGACATCTCTGGTGTGTCCGTGAACGGTGCATCCCGGGTGTTTGTTAAGTTTACATCTTCTACAGTGTATGAAGAGATCGTTCAACGGTATCAAGATCAACGATATCAAGTGACTCCCGATGTAGCAGTGTGTTTACGAGATGTATCTCGTACTTATACGTATTTGAAAATTCGTAATGTCCCGTTTGAAGCTGATGGGTATACGTACTATCTGTAAAGCTTTTGAAAAATTTGGGACAATATACCAGACTACCGCTGGTGTGTGAGGCACTGGACCTTTTGAAGGTAAACCGGATGGGTTCTTTTCGGTGAAAATGTCCATCAAAATACCCATTCCATCTTATGTGCTCCTTGAAGTATTTCATACAGAAGTGTATGTGTATTACCCGGGACAAAGGAAGATGTGTCATTCATGTGATGCGTATGGGCATATGGCATATCAATGTGACCGTCGGTGTCCTTGACAGCAGTGTGCCGTCCAAAGCTCCTACGCATGTTCCAGAGACAGTCGTTGTTGAGAGTGCCTATATAGCAACAACGTCTCCAATGCCCTCCTGCAACAAGTCTGATATTTCACCTGTCTTACCGTGTGTGACATTGCCCTGTACAGTAAGGACGGTTGATGATGTCGATGCGGTGGAGTCGTCAAATACTACTACTCTCTTGAGAGATGATGTCGAATTTGGCCTCCCGGTATCCTTTCCGGAATTAGATGGTGAAGTAGAGGAGTGTCCAGCGCCACCATCCACCCCGGTTGCAAGCCCTCTGTCAACGATTGTAACTCCTGACGGACCCACAGTGATAGTTACTAGTGTGGAAGTACACGGACATGAGACCTCGCCTGCCCGTACTGTAGTCGACGGGATTTCCCGGAAGCGGGCGGCGGGGAACTCAAGCAGTGATGTTGAACTGACTCCAGGTCAACGTCCTGGGAAAAAGTCGTGGGCCACGATTGCGGCTCATGGCAGTGTAGAGTTTGAACAGAGGGAGAGTTTCTTGCCTGATGCTGTTCTGGACGGTGATGGTATTGTAGACCAGAGTATAAATGTGTTGCGAGTGACTACGTGTGATACATGCCAGCAACCTTCCAGTGTTTAACCATTAATGTTAATGGGTTGCGGGCACCTTATCGGAAGGATGCCTTTGAACGGTGTTTAAGCCATTATAGTCCTGATGTCGTGTTTATTCAAGAGCACAATTATCGAGATGTGAGGGAATTGAGGATACGAGGGTATGATGTTTATGGTGTGAATAATCCGCGATGGAAAGGTGGTGTAGCAGTATTAATTCGAGAGGGCAGTCCTTTTCAGTTACGTCATTTGGAAGTTGCGTCTGATTGTAGGTTAGTACGTGTTGACGGGTGGTGGGGAACGACAAGCGTGGATTTATTAGTGTGTATGGCCTGCGCGCACATGACGCATGTACGAAAAACCAGTTTTTTCAGGATACTCTTGTGTATCATTTCCGGTCACTACCCGTGGTGGCTGTTGTGGGAGGTGACTGGAATTGTGTGACGCGAAAACGGGATGTCGAACCGCGGGGTAGTGTTTTTTATTCCTAGCCTTTGGGTGATATTTTGCAAGGAGTTGGTTTCCGCGATGTGGGAGGTGACGTAGTTGGAGTAGATTTCACTTTTGTAAGACAAGGCTATGCGGCGTGAATCGATAGGATTTATGTTGCCCGTGCAATTGATATAGGGAGTGCCCGGACTTGTGATGAACATTTTACCGATCATCGTGCGGTGTTGGTACGTCTCTCTTGGACTGGGTTACCGCACATAACACCTCGGTTTTGGAAATTGAATGTTAGTATTTTAAAAGAGGAAGATGTTCATGTATTGTTTGGTCAGATGTGGTCTCATCTATGGAACGAAGGTGTAGGCGTTGTAGATATTCTAGAGTGGTGGGACTTAAGAGATAAACCTGGTATTAAATCCTTTTTTCGAGCGGTGAGTAAAGAAGCGAGACAGTTACGTTATGGGAAGTTACATTATTTACGACAACAATTGCATGCATGTTACGAGCCACGTGCAGAGTATCCAGTAGATACCATTGTCGGACTGAAAGAGGAAATATCAGAGCTACAAAATCAGTTGTTCCACGGGGCGCGCATTGCGGTTGGTATTGATGAAGTACTTTGGGGTGACCGGCCATCGGCATATGTCTTACGTGAACAACATCACGGTACGCGATGGAGTTGAGTCCTTCCCGACGGGTACGACAATAACGAATACCGATTGTATGAGTCTTTACGCTGATATTGTGTACCGTAATAATTTTAGTGGTTGTCGAGAACGTTCGGTTGCCATGGACGTTGTTCGTTCATGGATATCTTGCCGGTTAACGACAAATGAACAACTGTGTGCTATTGGGCCTATTGGAGCTGATGAGATACGATCTACCCTTCAGGATATGAAAACAGGAAAATCGCCGGGTCGGACAGATTACCATGTGAATTTTATTTGGAATTCTGGGGCGAGCTTTGTGGATTTTTAATACGGTTATTGAATAGCATGAAAAATATGGGTAGATTAAACAGGTCTCAATGGGAAGGAATAGTAGTTCTTGTCCCAAAGAAAACCGAAAGTACTGATATCCATGATTACAGGGCGATTACTCTGTTAAATACTGATTATAAATTATATGCAAAAATTTTGTGTAATCGCATTAAACCTCTCTTAGAGAAGGTTTTACATCCGAGTCAGGCTGGGATTCCAGAGCGATTCATGTCTTTGGGACAAAAAGTAATTTGTGATTTTGTTCGTGATCATCAAAGTGGAATGGGGGAGGGGGAAGGGATTTTGGCTATAGACTGGAAGTTTGATAACGTAGATCATCTAGTGTTGAAAACGATACTGGAGGTGCAGGGTTTTGCACGTCCAGTTGTCAGATGGGTAATGTCATTATACGATGACGCGGTTTTATGTGTCCAGGTGAATGGGAGGCTGGGTAAGTCTGTGTCTTTGCAGCATGTGATCCGCCAGGGGTGTCCGTTATCGTCCATTCTGTTTGCCCTATATCAAGATCCATTATATAGGGCGATGGTAAATGGGTGTGGGCAACATCCATGTACTGGGCAGTGTGGTAGGACTATTCATATCGTTGGCTATGTAGATGATACGACACTCATGATCTCCGATGTCGGTAGTTTGTCTACTGTTGATCGTCTTTTGAACATTTTCAGTGAAGCTACGGGTATGTCATGTAATAAGGATAAGTCTGGGCTTTTACTTTTAGGATCGTGGCAACGGGGTCCTCTGTCCGTGGAGAGCCCCTGGGATGTGCGTGATTCTTTAAAAATATGTGGGATAATTCATGCGTCTAGTACAAATGAAGGGCGCGTTCTCAACTCTCAGATGGTGGTTGATAGTGTTATCCGACGTGTAGGAATGTTGAAGTTACATGGATTAACGCACCATCAACGGGTTTTGGTTACTAATTCCATCCTATATGCTAAGGTATGGCACGTCGTGCGTGTTTTTCTGTTGTGCCCGAGAGATGAGACACGTTTGTTAGTTTGCGTCTTTCGGTTTATCTGGGGAAGTCGTTGTTGTTGGTTGCGCCGCAGTGTGCTTAGTTTAAGTGTTCGCAAGGGAGGTTTGGGGTTATTAGATTTTCATGGTTTCAGTTTAGCCCTTTTTGTTAAACATACATATGTGCAATACCTGCACGTGGCGAGCCATCCAGTTAGTGAGACGTACTGTAAACAGCCTACCCAGAGGCTGTTTCAAACTGCGCGGCACTATGGTGCTGCCCTCTATAGGCCTATCAAGGTCGGGCTGGTCAGCCATGCTTCTCTCTCACTTCTACGGCCTACCTCACTGAACCAGGTTCTACCCAACTGGCTCCCGGTCCCCTCGCACTCTGTCCCCGTGTATTCCTACACCTTGCCATTAATAAACTGAGTCTAGTCATCGGCCGTATCTCTGCACCTACGCTACCATTCTACTGCCCAAAGTAAGCAGCCAAGAAGTTAGACTTAACAGTGGTGACAGCAGTGGTTCACGGCAGAGTGTAGTGTAGGGGACCCACCGCCCAGTCGATCATCCGACCAAGCCAGTCATATCCAGGTCATCTGCTGGCTTCTCGCATCATCCGTAGCTTCTAGCGTCTCCTGGGTGCCTGAGTCAGAGCATCGTCCACGATTTTTCCACAAAATCGCGACATAGGGCGTCATCTCCAGCTCCCCAGCCTGAAGCAGTCACGTGTGTGTTCATCTCCTATTCTACAACTCTCCAGTATTCTCCTACACCCTTCTGCATCCAGCAGCGTCTCGACGCCCTTCCTACAGCTACAAGAGACGCGAGGTGAGGTCGTTTTGGGGTGTGGTGGTGGTGCGTCCACGAGTGTCTACCTCAGGCGCCGCTGCCTGCCTATCTCCCACCACAACCACCTGCTCTCCACTCCTTGCACGTTTCTACGCTCCCCTACCCAGCTCGTCGCCTGTGTGTTGTTTTCTCCGAGTTCTTAAAGAAGCCAGCCCTGGCTTGACCACGTGGGAACCCATCGTGGTTGTCCCAAGCCAAGCCTAGTGTTCCCAGCACCTCGTTCCACCCTTCCTCCAGCTTCAGCAGTGGTTTAATTTTTGTTATTTTCACCAGTATCTCAACATTTCCCAGTGAAACCTGTAAAGTAACATCTTAGTCATTGTTGCAGTCCCTTGAAGTAATTCTGGCATTCTGAAAAGTCCTTTTCTGTAGTAATTTCCCCGTGTCCGTCTGCGCTTCCTAAGCCACGGTCAGCAACGCTCTCAGACGCGTTCCCAGTGTAAACAAAACGCCGCTCTCTCAGCTGGCGAGTTTCTGTGTTTTTTTAGTAAAAACCCTCATTTCCGCAGAGTTCTACGCCCTTTCCCGTTCTTCCCAAGCCTTGCACAATCTTTCCTACGCCACTGGAGACCCCATAGAAGCCTACAAGTGTTTATAGTGTGTGTACCGCCGCTTCCAGCCACCAGTACACACCAGGAGTTTCAGTATCTGCCTACTTGCTTCTACCTCCCATCTACAATCAAAGTTAAGTAAACAGTGACTTGTCTGGCATTTCCTAAGAATTTGTGACATTATTTAATTGCCCAGCACCAAGTACAGTATCACTGAAGCCCATACTTTCAGTGAATTTTCAGCAACATTGTTGCACTTTGCCAGCTCATTTTTTTTATTTGCATTTTATATCCTAGTGCATTATTTCTGCACATAGCCTCTCACCTAATTATTAATTTGTTCCTGCTCAAAGTTGTTCATTGTGCTACCCATATATATATATGTATATATATTCTTTTTAATTGCAAGTTACATCTGTCTGCTATAATTTTGATTGTTGCATCTGCAAGCTAGCCACAAATTGTTGACAACCTTGCACAGTTCTGATGTGTTAGTGTGTCCAAAGTGTTATTTTAATACTTGCCAGTGTCAGTTTTATTCTGCTTGAATTCAACAACTTGTGACTAGACACCTACATTTTCTCCAGTGTCTCAATTTAATTTTTTTTTCTCCATATTATTTCTTTGCCACATTTTTGTTTAGGCACATTCACCTGTGTTTTGCATTCTGTTAATGTTTATGCCTTGTCATTGAGTGATTTATCAGTCCCTGTTATTGAATTTTCAGGAACCTGCTTATTTGCCATTAATGCAATAATTACCTGTGAAATTCCATACTTTTGCACCAGAATTTACTTAACAATTTTTTTTTCTTGTGTCAGTGTATACTCATTTTGTCACCTGTAACTTTTTGCCCCTATTATTATTGATTTTTATCATTTTGGTATTTTACTCGTTGCCTTTTTGTGTGAAATTCAGTACTTCTTGATACAGTAAATTTTTGTGACTGTTTTTATTCCATTGAAGACTGATTTTATTAATTGTTTTGCCACCTTACCTTGCTGCAAGTGAATTCATATTTTTCTTTGCCATACCTAATTGCAACTGCCAGCACCTGCAACATTTTGCTGTGTGTTGAGCAAGCCTGCACTGTAGTACATTGTATGTAATACCCAGTTTTCATTTTTATTTGCAAACTTTTGTTAATTCTGCTACTTGTTACAGTTCATTCATTTTCATGCAATTTGCTTGCCAGTTATCTCTGCTTTTGTTCTGTGTACACCCCAGCAATTAATTCACTTGTGTCCAAAATTTACCTTGAGTTTCAGAGTGTACCATTCTTTTTTTGACGTAATTCACGCATTTGTTAACAAATAAGCAGTTCTTCAGTAATACCGTGTTGTGTCCTCTCTGACTCTGTGTTGAGTTCTAGCCGTTTGCGTATCCATTCTTGCTTTGACCCCTTTCCCTTTCTCCGTGACTTATTTTGTGCTTATAACTGACGCTATGACTCAGACACGCAGTGGCCGTCGCGATGCCCAAACTTCTGCCGCAGATGGCACTGATGCCTCTCCTGTTAGGTCCCATCTGGGGGAGGGTGGCGGCTCCATAACAATTGGCCAGGCGGTAGCCCATGTCGCGGCCTCGAATGGCCACGAATGTCATCCCCGCCCGTCCCTTTTGTTCGATGGTCGCGCCAGTATGTTGGAGACTTGGTTCAAATCGGTCGAGACGACAGTTAAGGGACGAACCGATAACCCCACTGACGCGCACTATGTAAACACTGCCGCGGTGGCTGTGAACACATCCTAAGTGTTATCACTTCCTTCTTAGACTTGGTGGAAGTGCGTGATTTGCAGTCATGGCCCAAGCTCAAGGAAGCATTTCGTAATTACTTCCGGCGCAGGCATCAGAGTCATTACCTTGACATTATCACGAGCGTCATGAATGAGTGCCAATCCCCGGATGAAAGCCCCCTCGCTTGCGTCTGTCGTTTCCAGTGAGCATCGTTAGATTTTATTGACATTATGAAGGATAGCAAGTGGGTCACTAGTGATGGTAGTATAAAACTCGAAGACATCATCCCCATGATCGTCGGAGGCGTCATGCGGAGAGATGCCCCACTCCATCTCCATGATAGGATTGACGAATTAGGCTGGCCCCAAGGAACACATCCTGGGCGCCTTTAATGCTATCGATAAAATTATACCGCTGGGCGAGAAAGACAAGGCTTGTCGCCCTGCTGGTACCCCCCTGCAAGTCCCTCAATTGCCAACTCTTGTATCGCCGCCTGTGCAACCCCCTGTCACTTTTGCTGCAGCCGTCCACCAATCAGCAGCCGAGGCTAGGACGAACAGCAAACCTCAGACCAAGCCGAATCAAAACGGCAGGTCAGGTTATGACCGGAGGGCTAGCAAGACGACTTTGCCAGTGTCTCCTCCATCTAAGTCCAAGCGTCATAAGCGCACACCGCCGTCAGCACCACCCGCGAAGCGTGTGGTTACCTGTTTTAACTGCGGTAAAAGAGGTCATTACCGTTCCGAGTGTTATAAACCTCAGCCCCCACGCCGTGATAATCACCGTCCCCGTGCGCAGCACCGGGAGGGCGATTGTGTTTACCACCATACATCCAGTCATACCTCCAGTGAGTGCCACAAGTTGCGTAGCATCTTGTCGGCGCACCACGGCAAGCGCTCTCGCCCGGAGCCGAGCTAGCCGGAGCCCTCCAGTAGTTCGGGGGAAGAGACGCGCCAGAAAAATCCCGCAAAGAGATAGTCACCCTATCGGAGTCACTGTATTCCGTCCCTGTCCGAAATGCGTTCGCCGCCCTGGGCAGCGACACGCATGCCCACAGCACGGAAACAGAGTGCCTTGACGCTGGTGTCGCGACTCGAACCGTACCTTCCAGGACGTCGAGTCGCTCCACCAAGCGTCGAGCCTCTAGCAGCCGGGACTCCGACGACCTAGTCGGCCCGTCATGCCTTCATGTTCGGTATGACAGCCCGTGTGGACCTCTCGTAGAGTCCACACTTCATCGGAAGCCTATTCAGCTTTTCCTTGATACAGGTTCGGTGGTTAACATTGTCCGTTCCACCCTCTTCCGTGACATTGGTCTCCATGCAGCCATGCTGACCGAGCCGTCTGCTATTCAGACATTGCGAGGCGTTTTAGGTAGTCTCTCACGGTCCGTGGTTGTACAACCTTAGAATTTGCGATCCATGATCACAAGTGGTCAGCAAAGTTCTTAGTTGTTGATGACATCGTCTTCCCAGGCGATTTGCTCATCGGTTTCAAGACCATGGCAGACCTTAAGATCCGTTTAGATCCAGCTAAGTGGAAAGCGGATTTTGACGGAGTGGACGCACCCTTCTGGGGTGTGCGCTTGGGTTCCACTACCTGCCACTCCGTCTCTGAGTACATCCAGTGCTTGGAATCATTGGAAACCCGTGGTTTCGTCGCGCACCCTCCGTGAGGTCGGCCTCTTGTCCTGACCAACCTCATAAGAGAGCTCTATCTCGTCACCTCCTGACCATCAGCGCGCAGTTATCAGTGAAACCCAGTCTGGGGACGCCCATTCTGACCATCACTCTAACTCGCGCTGTTGTAGAGGATGACCGTTGTCAAGCCGCAGTCTCCCTGTCGGCAGGCGACTGTCTGACTCGTGTCATGGCATCAGCGAGCAGAGTTACTGCCTGTACAAAGTATGACGTCACTTTGTCGGCTAATTCGCTCACTCCTGTTACGGTGTATGTGACAAGAGCTTTCGAAGGAGATCATGTGCTAGTCGACAACGACACATGCAGAGTCAAGGGCCTCTCCCTTGAGCCGTCCTTGCACACTGTGCGTCTTGGCAAGTTGCAAGTCCTTGTCGGTAACTTGCATAGTCGAGAATTCCCTGAGGAAGGATACTTCACTTGTCGACCTCGTCAGGTTCCCTCTCCGGTGAGAGTGGAGGGAGAAATCCCAGCCGACGTTCTTGTAAGTGCAGTCCTCCCAGGTGAGTCCGCTACTAATTCTTCCGTCACCCGGCCAGTGCAGGAAGATGATCTAGCTATGACAGACTACCCTGAAGAAGTTCCACAACTTCTCCAGGTTCTCAATCGCGCACGCACTGCCGTCGCGTTAGATGGCGAGTCCATGGGTCTGACCCCGCTTATGTCTCACCATATTCCGCTTGATAAAGGTACTAAACCCATTTACGTGCCTGCGTATCGTTTGCGCATGCGCAAAGAGTGTTTGCTGACGAACTCATTGCAAAGATGCTCCGTGATGGAGTTATCGAGGAGTCCATTTCCCGTGGAATGCCCCTCTAATCCTAGTTCCCAAGAAAGATGGAACATGGCGTCCTGTTATAGATTACAGGAAGCTGAATGCCTGTACCATCCCAGACCGATTTCCATTGCCAGTTCTGAATGACCTGTTACAGAACATTGGCGATAACAAGGTCTTTTCGACTCTTGATCTTCTTCAAGGGTTTTGGCAGATCCCTCTTGATGACCAAAGCAAAGAACTAACAGCGTTCTCTACGCCTACTGGTCATTATCAGTTCAAAAGAATGCCCTTCGGCTTGCGGGGAAGCCCAATCACGTTCAGTCGTCTAATGACAACGATTTTCCGTACTCTCCTAGGTGGCACGCTCATGGTCTACCTAGACGATCTCATTGTGATGTCCCAAGATGTTCCTACTCATCTTGTAAAGCTTGAGCGGGTACTGGAGAAACTAGCCAAGGCTAATCTTAAGGTGAAGCTTTCTAAATGCCAGTTCCTTAAGCAGGAAATAAAGTTTCTGGGCCACGTAGTAACTCAGAGCGGCATCAAGACAGACGAGTCTAAAATCTCGGCTGTGCGAAAGTTCCCTAGACCTACGACGGCGGATACTGTCCGCTCCTTCGTAGGCCTAGCCGGATTCTACCGCACCTTCATAGCCGGTTTCTCCACCTTAGCTGCACCCTTGACGCAGCTCCTTAAGAAAGATGTTCCCTTTGAGTGGACGTGTGACCAAGAAAGAGCTTTCGTCACACTTAAGAATAGGTTAACATCAGCCCCAGTCCTTAGGTTCCCTGATTTCACCAAAGCGTTCACCTTGACGACAGATGCCAGCAAAGTTGGCATCGGTGCAGTCTTGTCGCAGGAATCTAATGGTAAGCAACAGCCAATAGCTTATGCTAGCCGTGTTCTTACCAAAGCTGAAGTCAATTACTCTGTGACAGAGCTAGAAGCCTTAGCCATCGTCTGGGCTTTGAACCACTTCAGAGATATTATTTACCAGTATCCTATCAAGATTTACACGGATCATCTGCCGTTATTATCCCTTTTGCAAACAAGAATCTTCTGGGAAACATGCTCGGTGGTCTCTCACCTTTAACGACTACAATCCCGAAATCTGCTATGTACCGGTAAGCAAAATGTCGTGGCTGACGCCTTGTCGAGGCATATAGCCTTTGTCAGTGCAGACAACTCGTTCTCCGTCGAGGACCTAGAGAGAGCCCAACGGCAGGACCCGGTGTGGTCACCAGTCCTTCGATTCCTAACCAAGGAGGACGTGGGCCCGCGAGTCAAGTCGCCCGTTCCGCTGACAGACTTAGTGGTCAATCAAGGAGTACTGTGTCGTGTAGCTCGACTAGTGGACCCCGGCAGAACCGTACACCAACTGGTGATACCGGAGTCCCTGGTGCCCACGACTCTCAAGTTGATCCACGATGTCCCAGGCGCAGCGCACCCCGGGAAGGACCGCAGCATCAAACAGGCTAGAATGAAATATTTCTGGCCTAAGATTGCAGCGAAATTGCCAAGTATGTACACCAGTGTGTCGTTTGCTTACAACACAAGGGTACTGTCACGGGTCCCAATCCCATTCTGAAGTATCCCATTACAAAGGAGCCCTGGGAGAGAACTTCTGTCGACCTGTTGACGAATTTCTCGACCTCGGAGAAGGGTAATAAACACCTGCTTGTAATGGTAGATAACTTGACGCGGTACTGCGAGTTAGTACCCATCCCTGACAAAACGGCCGAGACAGTCGCAAATGCTTTCCGTGAGCGTATCGTTCTCCGTCATACCTGCCCACGTGTTCTCCTGTCAGACAATGGGTCGGAGTTCATAAATGCCACAATGAAGGACCTTTGTTCCAGGTTTGACATTCACCAAGCACCAGTAGCTCCACGTCACCCGGCGAGTAATGGTCTTGCTGAACGTACAAACCGCAAAGTTCTGGAGGTGCTCAGAGTAACCGTTAATCCGAGTTGTACTACATGGGATGACGCTATTCCAGATGTTCAGTGTACATTGAACTCTTCCTCAACAGCTCGATTGGCGAGACACCCCATTTTGCCTTGTACGGCTATGATAAGCGTTTACCGTACGAAATCCTGTTTGCACCGCCTAGCCCAATCTATGACGCCGATAACACCGGTATAGTTAAGATGCGGACCACACAGCTTGTTTTCCAGCGAGTACGTGAGAACCTAATAAAAGCCACAGATAGGTTCACGTCTGATCGCAACGCCCACGCTAAGGAAAGTAAGGTGGAACCAGGTTGCAAAGTTATGTTGCTCAACCCAACACAGACCCCTGGTATGCATAAACTTGTCCCCAAGTTTGTCGGACCCTACCGTGTCCTACGACAGCTCCGCGGCAATAAGTTCGAGGTGAGGGAGATAGCTACCGGAACTATCAGAGAAGCTCACCTTGACCACATGAAGTATATTGATCATGTGCAAGCTGAAGCAGAGCTGGAATCGCGGGCATTGCAAAGCCACAATCAGACTCAACCTAGTGACAACCCGTCTAGTTCTTCACCCGCTATCCCTACGACAGATGACAGTCCTGTAAGGCTCCATACTTATGGCCTGAGACCCCGGACAGCAGTACATTTCTGTGACATTGACATACCTACTGACTTGTCCGACTCCTACGCTAGCTACGCTAATTGTTTGCTTGCAGAAATGGGGATTAATGCTCACACATTGTATAGTTAGTAAATAATGGAGTCAGGGTGGACAACATGTAAATACGTAAAATTTATTCTTAGAGGGTACCCGTAGTATAATGAATTCCATGGAAATAATGTTATTGTGAGTATGTGCACCCAGTGTGTCTTGTAAAGCCTGTATAAAGGCAAGGGCAATATCGCCTTTTTGAGTTAAATGTCACACCTTAGGAAATGCTACTGTCAGTCATTGTTTGCAGATGTGAGGATGCTACAGCGCTCATTGATGTGCAGTCAAGTTGACGTCTGGCCCTGTGGACAACCTGTATATAGAAGACTCTAGTTCCTGTGTCAGCGTTGGCTTGTTCTGTCTTCTGTCCAGCTGTGCGGGCAGGCCGATTTTCTCTTCCCCGACTCACGTAGGGGGAGAGTTTTTTTTCGGCCTGCACCGGCAATTTCCTATTGTAAATGTCAGGTGACCGGAAGCCAGTTTCCCCTGGGTAACCTTGCTTGCTTGTTTACACCTTCGTGCCCGCCAGTATTGTCGTGTCGAGACGACACGCGGTAGGTGGCCGAGCGGATGTAAACAGCCTACCCAGAGGCTGTTTCAAACTGCGCGGCACTATGGTGCTGCCCTCTATAGGCCTATCAAGGTCGGGCTGGTCAGCCATGCTTCTCTCTCACTTCTACGGCCTACCTCACTGAACCAGGTTCTACCCAACTGGCTCCCGGTCCCCTCGCACTCTGTCCCCGTGTATTCCTACACCTTGCCATTAATAAACTGAGTCTAGTCATCGGCCGTATCTCTGCACCTACGCTACCATTCTACTGCCCAAAGTAAGCAGCCAAGAAGTTAGACTTAACAGTACCAACACCTGAGCGAGTGTGTCACAGGACGTGATCGTCATAGATGTGTAGATATATTGTGTGTACTTACTGTAGTTTCCAACCCGAGAGCGTGTAAGTTACGTATGTTAGCTCAGGTGACTGTAGAAGATGACGCACCACTGGTCTGTGGTCAGTTTCCGTTGTATGCTTGGGCGGAGATTTAGAACCGGTTGGTTGATCTTCCTTTGCGACCCATAGTCGCAAGGTACGTGATTTGCCGTCTTGTAAAGATTGTAGGTATGAAGAAACAGTGTTTCATGCAATTTATTTTTGTGAACGTTTAGAGGCCGTGCGATGTTGGTTTGGTAGAGTTATTAGGTGGGTGGGGTGGGTGGTGGGTGGGTTTAGGGGGGTTGTCGACTTTACGTGTCCTTAGTCTAGACGGGGGGGGTACCGGATGGGGTCGCACGGGCCCTGGGAGTATTAGTTTCGGATTTTATTCATATGTCATGGGTACTCAGGACAGTGGGATCAATTGAGCGAGTTCACGGTATTATTGCAGTTATATTTCGCACAAAGTGTAGGAATCGTCTGTTGTTTGGGAATCGTTGGGAGAGCAGTTTCCCGTATACGTACCGTAACTTCCGTGTGGCAGATTTATGGCATTTGTACGATGTCAAGACGTAAAAGGACTGGCCTGTCGTGTGTAATTGTGTGTGTTGCGTTTTGTGAGAGAATGGCGAGAGTGGTTGTGATTAGGGGAGGGGGGGGTGGTGTTTGGATGATATACATTTGTGGCCGACTACTAAGTCGATTGCCGTCTCCACAGTCATAATATAGATACCCATTTCAAACGCTTGTGCGGTGGGTAACTATATTTGTGCGGGTATATTTTATTCTGTGTTCTTCATGTCCCGTGTATGTGTTGTCTAAAATGTTTTTCGTGTGAAAAGTGGTACAGATTTTCAACATAGTCTGTGAAATGGTGTGTCTGCGTGCGTGACTGATAGTCTTAGTGTGGCTGTTAGGAGTTTAATATGTTTTTGTTGTGAGGGTTACTTCTGTCAGAGTCCGGTCAGGGACTCAGTAGCTGTGTTTCAGTACCATGGTAATGTCATTTCTTGTAGTCTGAAGTTTAACTAGTATTAGACATACGTGTGGACCTACCTTAACTCATGTGGTATATGTACATATTGTTATTTTTTGTGTGGGAGGATGTGGTTTTATAAATTCATGAAGTTTGTATCAGTTTACTCATTGTTTTTATTTAATAAGTTAATTATCAGCGTGTGTTTTGAGCCATTATCTTGTTCTTGACAAGAATTGTGCTTCTTATATTTGTATATCATTATTGTAATGTTTTCCTAATAAAAAAAAAATGATCTGTTTTTAATCAAGCCATTCTTGAACTTCTGTTTCCCTCTCATGCTTTGGCATACCTCTCCTAGGGTTGCCAGGTCATGCTGACTCGCCATCATCTTTCGTTACGAAGGCTTCATTATCAGTGAACACCTCGAAAATTTTCGATCTGCTCGTCACTTTGACATTCTTTTCCTGAGTAGCCTCCTCTTTGAAATGTTTTATTAAATCAGAGTCAGTTTTATACGGTAGTGTTCTGTCAGTATCGTGGGAGTATGAGCTGATTCTCTCAACAGGTGAGTATAAGATGTTCTTCATTAACAGCATGGGAGTGTGGTAGCTGCTGGCTGGAGTGACGGAACAGTGGTCATGTACGACATTCGCTCTTCCACGTCTCCCGTAGCTATCTCCTCGTCAGCCACTGCGGGAAAGCACCTTCTCCCAGTCATTCAGGTGCGACTCGAGGATCTTCTTGACTTCTGGTATATAATTATATGCAACCGAGTAAACACATAAATAAGTATACATGGATAAATATTACAGAAGAGTTGGATAAGTATACAAGTTAAAAGGACAAATAACAGGATAGTAAGATATGAATATTAGATGGTTAAACTTATTAAATTTTGTAATCAGTAATTCTGGAGTGTGAACACTTTTCAGGAGGGGGAGGGGGGGTGAACCCTTTCAGCAAGTGGAGTGTGTGAATATCTTGTCAGCAGGTAACGTAAGTGAACCCTTTCAGCAGGTGGAGTGAGTCAGTTCACACTATGTTATGTACAATTAGGTGGAGTAAATGAAGATTCCATTCTCTATCAGCAGGGGAAGTTGTTGATGTGGACAAACACTTTTTGTGTCAGCAGGTAGAGTGGGTTAGAACGCAGCCTGGCGAGGAGTTGTGCATGTACTCAGTAGCACTGGACGGCCGGTTGACGGAGTGGCAAGTGAGAGCTTCAAGTCTGGTACACAGCGACGTCCTTCACTTCAAGGCCTACGAGAACTCCTCCAAGCCCTCCATCAGAGAAAAAATGCTACTAGAAGGTCAGTAATAATATAGGACTAAGATAACATGCATCTTTTGCTTATTATCCTAATAATTCAATATTCATATACTGGAGAATATTGGTAATGTTGCTCTGAAAAAGTGACTTGCTATTAAGAACATAAGAAAGGAGGAACACTGCAGCAGGCCTGTTGGCCCATACTAGGCAGGTCTTTCACATTCCATTCCTCTAACAGAATATTTGTTCAACCCAATCTTCAATGCTACCCAAGAAATAAGATTTGATAATTATATTTAGTCATGTGCAATTCCCACTCAAATCCAACCCCTCTCACTCATGAATTTATCCAACCTAAATTTGAAACTACCCAAGGTCCTTGCTTCAATAACCCTACTAGGCAGACTGTTCCACTCATCAACTACCCTATTTCCAAACCAATACTTTCCTATATCCTTTCTAAATATAAACTTATCTAATTTGAATCCATTATTACGGGTTCTCTCTTGGAGAGATATCGTCAAGACCTTATTTATATCCCCTTTGTTAATACCTATTTTCCACTTATATACCTCGATCATGTCTCCCCTCATTCTTCATCTTACAAGTGAATGTAATTTTAGGGTCTTCAATCTTTCTTCATACGGAAGATTTCTAATGCTATGTATTAATTTAGTCATTCTACACTGAATGTTTTCTAACGAATTAATATCCATTCTGTAATATGGAAACCAGAACTGAGCTGCGTAATCTAGGTGAGGCCTTACTAACGATGTATAAAGCTGTAATATAACCTCTGGACTTCTGTTGCTTACACTTCTTGATATAAATCCCAGTAATCTATGTGCCTTATTACGTACGCTTAGGCATTGCTGTCTTGGTTTAAGGTTGCTGCTTACCATAACCCCAAAGTCCTTTTCGCAATCTGTATGGCTAAGTTCTACGTTATTTAACTAGTAAGTGCTTGGGTTATGGACACTCCCAAGCTTCAGAACCTTGCATTTATCTACATTGAACTGACCAGGAATTGAGTCTGTCTAAATCCTCCTGAAGTTCCCTGACATCTACGTTTGAATCAATTATCCTACCTATCTTCGTGTCATCGGCGAATTTGCTCATATCACTAGTAATTCCCTCATCAAGGTCATTGATATACATTATAAACAACAACGGGCCTAAGACTGATCCCTGTGGAACACCACTTGTTACAGATCCCCTCTCGGATTTAACCCCATTTATGCACACTCTCTGCTTCCTATTGGTGAGCCATGACTCGATCCATGACAGCACTTTTTTCCCAATGCCATGAGCTGCCACTTTCTTTAACGGTCTCGGGTGCGGTACTCTATCAAAAGCCTTACTAAAATCTAAATAAACAATATCGAATTCTTTATCGTGATCAACAGCTTCAAAAGCTTTACTAAAGAAGGTTAATAAATTAGATAAGCAGGAACGCCCCCTCGTGAATCCATGCTGAGTATCATTAATCAAATTATGGTTATCTAGATGGCTTCTAAAAATATCAGCTATAATTGACTCTAGTAATTTGCCTACAATTGAGCTCAGGCTTATTGGGCGGTAATTTGACGGTAGTGACTTGTCCCCTGCTTTAAAAATAGGAATTACATTAGCCATCTTCCACATATCAGACACTACACCTGTTTGAAGAGATAAATTAAAAATGTTAGATATTGGTTCACAGTGTTCCATTTTACATTCCTTAAGAACCCTTGCAAAAAGTTCATCAGGACCCGGCGATTTATTTTGTTTCAGTCGGTCTACTTGTTTCATAACCATTTCGCTAGTGACTGTGATATTACATAATTTATCGTCTTCAGGGGCACTATAAAAATTAATTTCTGGGATATTATTAGTGTCTTCTTGTGTGAAAACCGAGAGAAAATAATTATTAAAAATAGAGCACATATCATTCTCCTTGTCAGTAAGATGCCCAGAGTTATTTTTAAGGAGACCTATCTTATCTCTAACTTTTGTTCTATAAACCTGGAAAAAACTTTTTGGGTTAGTTTTTGAATCCCTAGCAACTTTAATTTCATAGTCATGTTTAGCTTTTCTTATCCCCTTTTTAACGTCCCTCTTAATGTCAGTATACTGATTTATAAGATGACCCTCACCTCTTTTTATGCGCCGATAAATTCCTTTCTTCTGTCCTAAAAGATATTTGAGCCTATTATTCATCCATTTTGGGTCATTTCTACTTGATCTAATTTCTTTATATGGGATAAATGTTCTTTGGGCAGCCTGTATAGTGTTAAGAAAACTGTCATATTGATAGCTCTCTTCGTTACCCCAGTCCACAGATAATAAGTGTTCTCTAATCCCATTGTAATCTGCTAAGCGAAAATCTGGGACCGTTACTGAGTTATCCCTACTATTGTACATCCATTCAGTGTTAAAGGTAATTGATTTGTGGTCGCTTGTGCCGAGTTCCTCTGTAATTTCTAAATTATTAACTAGGGTTTCCTTGTTTGCCAGAACCAAGTCAAGTAGGTTATTTCCCTTTGTAGGTTCTGTCACAAACTGCTTCAAAAAACAATCCTGAACTACTTCTAAAAAGTCGTTTGATTCTAAATTCCCTGTCAAGAAATTCCAATCAATTTGGCTAAAGTTAAAGTCCCCTAGAATTACTACGTTATCGTGCCTTGTGGCCTTAACAATTTCCTCCCAAAGTAGTCTCCCTTGTTCCCTAAGTTTGGAGGACGATATATAACGCCTAAAATCAATTTTTCACACCTCTCTGAAAATTCTATCCAGACAGACTCTGTATGTATTATTTCAGACTTTATACCCATTTTTATGCAACAATTTAAATGATCACGGACATAGAGTGCCACCCCACCCCTTTTCCCGATACTTCTGTCTACTTGGAATAATTTAAAACCCTGGATGTGAAATTCAGCAGGCATATCCCGATTTTTCATATTAAACCATGTCTCAGTTATTGCAAAAACATCAATATTACCCGCACTAGTAACTAATCTCAACTCGTCCATTTTATTCCTAGCACTACGACTATTGGTGTAATATACATTTAAAGACCCTCCTTTCTCTTTACCCTTCCTGCTCATTTCTGTTTTTCCACTATGCCTATTACTGTCCTTGTCACCAAGTGCCACTGGCTTTCCAGTATCCACCTTATTCTGCCTAATACTAGTTCCCTTAGAACTCATAATATTACTACACTGGGATTTAACTGTTTTTCCCCCAAAACCCATAACACTAAATTTTTCTAGTTTAAAGTTCTAACAGCTCCCTCCACTGCAGTTGCCAGTGCCCCCACCCCAGACCTGGATAAGTGAACCCCATCCCTGGCATACATGTCATTTCTACCATAGAAGAGGTCCCAGTTGTCAATGAATGTTACCGCATTTTCCTTACAGTATTTGTCCAGCCAGCAATTGACACCAATTGCCCTGGACAACCATTCATTTCCAACTCCTCTCCTTGGCAAAATACCACATATGACAGGGTTCCCACCCTTCATCCTAATTATGTCTATTGCTGACCTATACCTGCTAGTCAGGTCCTCACTCCTACGTCTGCCAACATCGTTGCCTCCAGCACTGAGACAGATAATAGGATTGCTCCCATTACCTCTCATGATGTCGTTCAGACGGCTAACAATATCCTCCATCCCAGCCCCAGGAAAGCAAACCCTCTGTCTCGTACTTCTATCTTTCAAGCAGAAGGCCCTATCCATGTACCTAATCTGACTATCCCCAACAAGAACAATGTTCTTACCTTCCTTGGTGTCGTTCGTGGTGATGATCCTAGTAGTCGACTCACATTCTTCGGGTAGCACGGAGAATGGGTTCGATGTTTCCACAACATTCTCCTGGGTCTTCGTTGTTTCTACCTCTCCACCCGTCCTCTTGATCCTTAACTTTGTCCCATGCGTTCCAGCCACTGTCCAGGTTCCTTTCTTGACTTGAAGATTCACAACAGGAGGATATCCAGTTTTGTATAGGAGTGTTTGGGTAATACTATTATGAAGAATAGTTTTGATAATACAAAAATATGGAAAAAGTTTTGTTAAACCGCAATGAGGTACGAATTATTAAAGTGATCACAAATTGCTCAATAAGAAATTACACGTATTGAGAAAGTCAAAAACGAAAAAAAAGTTAATAACATCATGAGGATCCATATGTACTCAAAAAAAATAATTGCTTTAGAAAATTTGCAACACAAAAGAATAAGATATCTTATGGACAAGACAGATTTAAGGAGAAATAAATGTAGAGGCTGTCAAAAGACCAGATATCGATAAAATCGAGGAAGATAAAGATATAAATTCTACAGTATATAAGAGGAAAATTTCTTGTTATTTGTGTTGTATTAACGTTGGTAGAATTACCGACAATATATCATTTTTTATCACAAAGAAACGAAAAGGGAAGACAACTTGCAAATGGAAAAGAAAACAAAAGAAAACTGAAAGACAAACACACACACACACAAAAACAAAATTTATATGCAATCATATACAGAGATATCTTTAAAAATATAATTAAGGAACAATATAAATGAGAAGAAACATAACATAGTGTGGCTAACAGAAAACATCTTTTAAAAAAATATTTTGGAAATAAAGCATCAGCTGAGGGTAACTACACAGTGCTGAGAAGAAACGCAACACAAAACAAAGGAGAAGGTTTGCTAATATTTTTAAATGAATCTCTGAAAGTTACATAAATTATATCCCGAAGCACAAAAATATTGAAATTCTATTAATAAAGATCCCAAACAAAGAGGAAAAAATGAGTTGTTAACACATAATTCACCGGAAAATAATACATGGAAGGAAGAATTTGATAATATTAAATTAACGAATGTATTGTATAATAAGAGAGACGATTCCAAACAAATGTAATGTGGGAATATGACTATAAAGAAACAGGCTGGGTAGCATGAAAGGCTATAGAGGTAAATTATTGGTCAGAAGATCTCTTATAATAATAACTAGTTTCTGTAGTGTTTAAATGAGAGAAGGTAACACATCGTCAACTCTGGGTGTTGTGTTCACCAGAAGAGAACAACATACACTGTCTTAACCCACTATGAAAGATCGAACATGAATTTGACTAAATATGTTTCAGGTAGGGAATGTACAGTCAGGAGAAAATAGATTATTCGGGAAATTATGATGATCTAAGACGGTGAAAACTATGCATGGATTCCGTAAACTAAGATACACAAAATAATATCAAACTAATGATTCCTAAAAATGGGAAAAAAAAGAAAAAACGACTAAGAATGGTTTAACAGAAAATGCTGAAGAACCATGAAGAAGAAGGAATATAATCAGTACTGGAAATGTGGTAACCGAAAGACTTACAAAAGACTCATACACGTTGAAAACGAATATTAGACCCACCAGCTGGCGCGTATTAGACGTGTGAGGTCATTTGTTTACTCTTGAACATTGGCAAAAATGTAACATTTCCGCTACTTTGAGCTCAGTTTCAAGCCATTTGTAGTACTAAACCCAATCAAAATCATCTCTATATCTGTAATATATCTTCCATTCTATCAAATGAGATCAAAAAATCCCAAATACAACTATAAAATGTACACGAAAAAACACTGCAAAGTCGCTGTTTTAATCGAAAATTACGGTTTCAGTTTTTTTTCTCTCATTATGCACTGTGTGCTGCAGGATTTGTTTTATGTGGTGCACACTTACCACATAGATGTATTCTCTCATATCTAGGCCCAAATTTGCCGCTCAAAGCTTATCTGAGTGAGCTGAGCTCATGACGTAGAACTACGGTTTGGACCCGGAACTCAAAGCCGTAGAACTACGGCACGGACTCTGAAAGGGATAGTGAATCCTTTCAGAAGAGGTAAATTGAAATTTATTTAATGTGATTTAACAGGAATAAAGATTTCTCCCGATTTTACATATAAAATCGTCAAACCTGAATTTCATTCTCCCTCATCGTTGTATTTTTTGGTATCTTTCGTGAATGTTTGAACCTCCGCCACTGAGGATTTTGGAGGTTGTCTGACCCACTCCAGGATGCTGACAATGAGTTCTATAACTTTGGTCACAAAGCATTTGAACATGCCAATTGTTCCTACAATTAGGTCCTCATTTCCTTGCACAAGTATTGAAAGTTTGAAGCCAACTGGATGAGGCACTCCAAGTTATGAAAAAAAAATATTGAAAAGTAATAGGAAAAAAAAAGAAATATGAATCATGTAACATCTTAAAGGTATCCCTCTGAGTATACCTAACTACTGTATAGGCCCGGTTCAAGGGTATTCCTCTGTGTATACCTAACTACTGTATAGGCCCGGTTCAAGGGTATCCCTCTGTGTATACCTAACTACTGTATAGGCCCGGTTCAAGGGTATTCCTCTGTGTATACCTAACTACTGTATAGGCCCGGTTCAAGGGTATTCCTCTGTGTATACCTAACTACTGTATAGGCCCGGCTCAAAAGTATCCCTCTGTGTATACCTACCTACTGTATAGACACGGTTCTCAAGAAATGTGAACAAAATACTTAAAAAGAAATAAAAGTCTACCCCTACTAGCGAAGATCAGTACGTTCTTGTACATAAAGTTCATTGATCTTTAATAATAGCCTCATACAGTATGTTTTTCACGAAGAAAACTGGATGGACAGATTGTATTTGCTTAAATTTCGGGAAAAAAATCCCATAAAAATTAATTATGAAAGACTTATTTGGAAACTGCAAAGTATAGAAGCAATAAAAGCTAAACTATTACAATAACTGCAATAACTGCAAGGAAGATGCGGTGGTAAAGTAACTTTCCCATGGAGTAATAATATCACCAGCAGCTGCAATTATAGTTAATGATTTGGAAGATAACATCAATAATTCTTATTTACAACACCACGTGAAGCATTATAAAAAAGTTAACGTGTTTTGCGAATTATGAAAAAATCGCCTTGGAATGCCATGATGTACGAGGCTGTTACTGCTGGCTGAAACAAAGTCGAACGTACGAACCACATCCCGTCTGTTGGGGCACAGAGTTTAGGTAACCGTCAAGTTCCTTCTTGAAGGTAGCTAGGTGTCTATTAGTGATTCCTTCCATATTTCAGATAATCTAGCCCTCTTGAGAAGCTCAGTGATTCTTTGCCTTCGCAAAAAATCACTGTTTACTTCTCATCTTTTTCCATATGGGAATATGCCTTCAGCATACCTCAGCTGCAAAAGAGTTGATTCTTTCAAGATATTGGTTCAGATCCGTGTTATTTAAGAAATATTCAGATCTCGTTCCATTTAGAACATGATTTATTTGATCCCAGTTGATGTTCTTGTTGTTGAAGTTGAATTTGGTGAAGGCACCATCATGACTGTATGTATTATATTGGTCAGGATCACTGTGTATACAGGTCTGGACTTCGATTAGGTTGTGACTTGAATTAACTGTCTTTGATATTGTTATATTTCTTACCAAGTAATCAAATTATTTGTGAAAATTAAGTCGTGTGTCTTGAAGTTTTGTTGGCTAAGTGAATTTATTGCAGAGATTCTGCAAATTATGTGTGTGTGACCTTTCATCTTGACTGTCTATAGGGATTATCTCTTCTATAACATTTGCAACATTTTACCATTGTGTATGTCTTAAACTGAAATCACCAATCAAGAAGATATTTGGGGCTGGAGTTGGAAGGTATTCGAGACATTGATCAATTTTCAACAACTGTTCCTTGAACTGTTGGGAAGTCGCATCTGGCGCCTTATGTACAACCATAATCACTCCTCCTCCCCATTTCTTCCTCCATTTCCTCTACCTTTTGACGGCAGCGGTTAAGTAAAGTGTTGAAAATTCCTAGATAGGTCTTTTTTTTTTAAATTCAGTAACAAAAAATAGCAGCAACAACAGCAGCTGCAGCAATAACAAGAAAAATAACAACAACAATATTATTAACACGACAACGACACCAGCAGCAACAGCGACAACAACATCAACAACAGCAATAACAACAAATACAATAAACACAATAAAAAACAGCAGTAAGAACAGCAACAATAACAAACTGAAGACGACATCCTGGTTGTGGTAGGAATAGGTACCTGTGTAGCCTTCAGGCCGGACAACGAAGAAGTAGTGTTGGTGGGTGTGGACTCCGGGGCAGTGTTCCAGTGCTCCACTCACTCCACCGTACACGCCCTCACCCGCTACCCCGCCCACTCTGCCGCTGTCAGGGCTCTGGTATGGAACATTCACCACCACAAAGTCTTCATCTCCTGCTCAGTGGACTGGACTGTCAAAGTCTGGTTCCAGTATCATTTGTAAGTACTACTTCCTCTTCTATTTTGTTCTCTGATGTGCCTAAGTCATTGTTTATTATCTATCTAGGTTAGGACACCTAATGTAAAGAAGATACAAGAAGTGTACAACATATAATGTTTGGATCACTTAAGTTCAGAGAACACAAGCAGTGTTAAGAACACTTATGTTCGACGAGAATATGGTATGTAACATAACATATTAGGATCATTTATATATATTCAAGCTGTGTACAACATGCAATAAATACTTTAATTTTTCTCGTTATCATGCATCTTTCTTGTGGTACATTTTAAATTAAAAATAAGGTGTATAATAATAATAATAACGTTATTATTATTATTATTATTATTATTATTATTATTATTATTATTATTATTATTATTGCTATTATTACTATTAATGTTGGAGTCAAATTGATCCACTGCTGAAAATAGGATCATCCGCTGTTAATTACCAATACCTCTTAAGTTCCATAAAAGAATGAGTTATAACTATGTGGATATAACAGATTAGTGCAAACTCACAAATTGGAGATGAAATTTGGAAAATCTTTGTCTATACTGGACTCATATTAAATGTCTCGTGACATTAAAATACTCCAGTTGACGTTTCGGTTCAACTTGAAACCTAAGTAAAGTCTTTTGACTTAACAATTTTCCAGTTGACGTTTCGGGCCATCCATTACGATTGTTATGTATTTCGTGGCTTGATCACAATCTAGATGACTTTTCGGTTCAGACTTGATGATAATATTCAGATTATTAACGACTTTATATGCATTAGAATGAACCTAATCATCGTTGCGTATATTTCATTTGTAATGAGTAGTTTAGTTGTAAATTTTAAGACAATTGTAATGCAGGACAGAGATGGTCATTCATGCTTATGGTACAGATCTCTCTGGCTTCAACATGCACTTAATGAGTGTGTGTGTGTGTTTGGTGCACCATTAACTTGTGTTTGCTGAGGTGTACCAATATGCTCTTAATGTGTGTTTATATATGCTCCAATAACTTGCGTTTGCAAGGATGCTCCAAGTATGTGCACTCTAAACTATGTTTCCTCTGATGAGTATCCAGCACTTGTCTTCTGCCTCCTAACTATATATATGCGACTGTCTTGATGCCTCCCTACAACCATGAATTTTGTCCTTTTCGATTATATGTATCGATTTTTATTATATGTGCAGTATATGTTTGACTAATTTCATTTGAGAATGTAGGTAAATTTTGAGGACATGGTGGAAATTTGAGGGTATGTGCTCTGTGTTGTTTGAAGACATGTATAATGCTTGAGGACATGTATAGTTATGATTGAGACTCTGTATAGCGTTTGTGGATATGTGTAGTGATTGGAGATATGTGAAGGCTTGAAGCTATGCATGGTATTTGATGACATGCGTCGTGTTAAAGGACATGTTTTACGCTTGAGAACATGTTTGCAGTCTGAGGAAAATGTATTGTATGGCAGCATGTATATTACTTGAAGACATTTCTTGTGTTCGACGACATGTATAGTGTTACAAGTCATGTATAGTGTTACAAGTCTTGTATAGTGTTACAAGTCTTGTATAGTGTTTAAAAACATTTATTGTGTTAGAGGACATACTTAGAGTGTGGTGCTATATTAGGAATCTGAAGACATGTTTAATGTTTGGAGACATACATAGTGCTTGAGCATATGTATGGAGTCTAAGGATATGTATTGTGTTTGAGGATATGCATAGAGTAGATATAAATAAACTGTAGCCTCGGGATTTGGTAAGCGACATGTATCTCATCCTGAACCCCTGGACGAGCACCGACTTTCGCCCACCTACACGCCCACTCTCCCATCTACCGCCCATTCCTTTCATCGGCTCCTCCAGGAATCCCACTCTCAGGTACTCAGTGGTCAAAGGCCGTCAGCCTCCTCCCGGAAATTCTTTGAAGTGTGGTCTGCAGATTTCTACCTGGTATCCAGCATGATAAACCATTAACTCAGGGATGGTTACACTCACGTTTTCATTTATAGTTCCACAGATACGAAACTCTAGTGTTCATCTGTGATCTGCTCTCTGTCTTACTCTTTATTCTTTCAATATTTCTTCTATACACTGCCTGGAATGTTCAACAATTCTTACACTTCCTTTTATCCCCTTTTCCTTTATTTAAAGGAACTATACTTGTTCTTTGCCAGTCCCTAGATACCTTTCCCCCATTTATACATTTATTTAATAAATGTATTAGCCACTGCAAAACTATATCTTCATATGCTTTTAACATTCGTGACATTATCCCATCAAACCCAGCTGCTTTACTTCTTTCATTTTACCCACAGCTTCAAGCACCTACACTCTGCTCACATCTGGCTCTTCCTCACTCCTTAAATATATACATTATTTATGCCTAGTTTACCTGGAGTTTACCTGGAGAGGGTTTCATGGGTAAACGCCCCCGCTGTTCGGTCTGAGACCAGGCCTCATGGTGGATCAGGGTCTGATCAACCAGGCTGTTACTGCTGGCCGCACGCAAACTAACGTACGAACCACAGCCCGGTTGGTCAGGTAGTGACTTTAGATGCCTGTTCAGTTCCTTCTTGAAGACAACCAGGGGTTTATTGGTAATCCCCCTTATGTATGCTGGGGGGCAGTTGAACAGTCTTGGAGCCCCTGCTTTTCATTGGGGGAATGTTGCATCTCCTGCCGAGTCTTTTGCTTTCATTGGGAGTGATTTTCGTATGCAAGTTTGGTACTAATCCCTCTAGGATTTTCCAAGTGTATATTATCATGTATCTCTCTCGCCTGCGTTCCAGGGAATACAGATCAAGGAGCTTCAACCGTTCCCAGTAATTTAGGTGCTTTATCGTACTTATGTGTGCCGTGAAAGTTATTTGAACACTCTCCACGTCTGCAATTTCACCTGCCTTGAAGGGGGCAGTTAGTGTATAGCAGTATTCCAGCCTAGAGAGAACAAGCGATATGAAAAGAATCATCATGGGCTTGACGTCCCTAGTTTTGAAGGTTCTCATTATCCGTCCAATTATTATCCCAGCAGATGCGGAAGATATATTGTAGTGGTCTTTGAAGGCGAGATCCTCTGACATTATCACTCCCAGGTCCTTTGTATTACGTTTTGCTCTATTGTATGGTTAGAATTTGTCGTATACCCTCATACAGTTTTAATTTTCTCAAGTTTTCCATATCTGAGTAGCTGAAATTTCTCTTCATTGAACTTCATATTGTTTTGAGTAGCCCATTTGAAGATTTGGTTGATGTCCGCTTGGAGTCTTGCGGTGTCTTCGATGAAGGTCACTGCCATGACAATCCGGGTGTCATCCGCAAAGGAAGACACAGAGCTATGTCTTACGTCTCTGTCTGTGTCAGATATGAGGATGAGGAATAGAAAGGGAGCGAGTACTGTGCCTTGTGGGACAGAGCTTTTCACCGCAGCTGCCTTATACTTTACTCTATTTACTATTACTCTGTGTTCTGTTCGTCAGGAAGCTAAAGATCCATCTACCAACTTTTTCTGGCATTCCTTCATTAAGCATTTTGTGCGCTAATATACCATGGTCACACTTGTCGAAAGCATTTGCAAAGTCTGTGTATACTACATCTGTATTTTGTTTATCCTCCACAGCATCCAGGACCTTGTCATAGTGATTCAGTAGTTGGGACAGGCAGGAGCGACCTGATCTAAACCCGTTGTGCCCTGGGTTGTGTAACTGATGGGTATCTAGGTGGTTGACGATCTTGTTTCTTAGAACCCTTTCAAAGATTTTTATGATATGGGATGTTAGTGCTATAGGTCTGTAGTTCTTTGCAATTGCTTTACTGCCACCTTTGTAGAGTGGGGCTATGTCTGTTGTTTTTAGTGAGTGTCGGATAACCCCCGTGCCATGCTCCCTCTCCATAAAATGCTGAAGGCACGTGACAGAGGCTTCTTGCAGTTCTTGATGAACACGGAATTCCATGAGTCTGGGCCTGGGGCAGAGTGCATGGGCATGTTATTTATTGCCTTTTCAAAGTCTTGTTGTGTTAGGATAATATCCGAGATTTTTGAGCTGACCAAATTTTGGGTCTCGTTCGTGAAGAATTCATTTGTATTGTCAATCCTTAGTCTGGATAACGGTTCGCTGAACACTGAGTCGTATTGGGACTTTAGTATCTCATTCATTTCTTGGCTGTCATCTGTGTATGTCCCATCTCGCCTAAGCAGGGGTCCAATACTGGATGTTGTTTTTCCCTTAGACATGGCATAAGAGAAGTATTTTTGTTTTTCAATTTTCTTTATGGCTTTTAGGTCTTCCTGCGAATGTCTCCTCTAAGATTCCTTCAGCTTAAGTTCGATATTTGCAATTTCACTGATCAGTGCCTCCCTTCATATTTCAGATATATTGACCCCTCTCAGCAGCTCTGTGACTCTTCGCCTTCATCTGTATAGGGAGCGTCTCTCTCTTTCTAGTTTATATGTTTTCTTTCTTTTTCTTAATGGAATGTGTCTTGAGCAGATCTCAAGATGCACAGAGTTTATTTTTTCTAGGCAAAGGTTCGGATCTGTGTTGTTTAGGATATCTTCCCAGCTTGTTTCTTTTAGGATATGGCTGACTCGTTCCTATTGTATTTTTTTGTTATTGAAATTTAATTTTGTGAAGACACCCTCATGACTGATCACATTTTGATGGTCAGGATCCCTGTGCATACATGTCTGTACCTCTATTATGTTGTGATCTGAGTGTATTGTCTTTTATACGGTTATATTACGTATCAGATCGTCGTTGTTAGTGAAGATGAGGTCCAGCGTTTAACATTCCTCTAGTTTATATAACATTGCTCTGGTTTATATGACATTGGGTTGGTTTATATAACATTGTTCTAGTTTATATAACATTGCTCTGGTAGTCTAATATTTGCTGGTTTAAGGTGAATTTGGTGCAGAGATTTAATAGCTCGTGTGTGTGTGAATTTTCATCTGATCTGCCTCCTGGGGTGATCTCTGTTAAAATATTAATTTCTACACTTCATTTTAGGTGTCAAGTTGAAATCTTTTAGTAGCAAGATGTTTGTGGCCGGAATTGGGAGATTTTCCAGACAGTGGTCAGTTTTCAAAAGCTGCTTTCGGAACTGCTGGGAAGTTGCATCTGGAGGCTTTTATACCACCAGTGACAAGGTTTTGGTTTTCAATCCTTACCGATAAAACTTCAACTACATCATTTGAGGTGTTTAGTATTATTATTATTATTATTATAATCAAAAGAAGCGCTAAACCACAAGGGTTATACAGCGCGGCAGGTGTTTAGTAATTATGAGCAAATGAGCGACTCTGTGACGTACAGGCCAACTCTCCCTTGTTGTCTGTTTAGTCTGTCACATCTGAATATTTCGTTGTCATAATGATCCTTTATGTGGGTCTCTGTGAATGCTGAAAAAATTGCATTTGACTCCGTGAGCAGTCCCTTGATGTAAGGTATATTGTTGTTTGTTGACGCCTTCGACCCTTTATGTTTGCAAAGACAAATGTCGTTATATTGGTGGAATTTAGTTTTTTTTTATTTGCTGGCTCTAATATCTGTTGTTCTGGAGTGGAGGCCAATGACTGTGCCTTTGCTCCAGAAGTGTTTTCAGTTGGTGAAAAATTTCTGTCATTTTTTGCGTCTTTTTTTTTCCTGGCTCTGAAAAACCTCTTTCTCTGGAGAAGTTATGGCTCCCCTGTTTTGTTTCCCATAGTCTGGTTGGTCAGTGTCTTCTTGTCCCCTTTAGATGTGCCTGGCAGTATGCGTTGTAGCATTTTCTATCATGAAGTGACGAGTGACACATTTCGGGGTGAAATAAGTTACAGGATGGGGAGTTGCACCCTCCTGTTGTCATGTGGGTGCGGCATTATTTGGGATTTTTAAAGGTGCATGTCCCACCTATTTTACCAGATATACCGTGATTGCAGATACCCAAGGCATAGAATTTGCATAGATTGGAATTTTGTTTGCTAGGATTTATTGTAGCTGCGATCGCTGCTGGTGCATTTTTTTCTGTTTCCCCTCTACCTACCGCCCCTGTATGGACACCAGCGCTTCCACCAGGTTTTGCTGGTAATGTGTCAACACTATTCCCTGAGGCATCATCCACTTTTGTTCCATCTCCAGCAGTATCGCTATTTTGTGCCTCTGTAAATTGAATAACGTTGTCTTTACCTGTTTCAACACCAGGGCCAGTGTCTTCTTTTGGTTCATTGTCCTCCAGGACAACATTAGCACCCTCAGAAGCACTGTCTTCCAAGACTGCCCCGTCCAACCAAACCATTTCATTTTCCCAGCTGTCATACCAGACTGACATGTCTTTCAAGAAGGATCTTTTATTGATGTTCTTGTCTTTTAATATAGATATAATTTTCTCATGCAGGTGTATCTCATTTGGGCAGACCCAAATACATTTCTCTGATTTTATTTTAAATGTCTTCGCTGGTTCAAAATCCCTGCACACCCCATGGGAAAATTTACCACAGAGATTGCAAGTAATCCAGGCATGCTTTCTTCCGTTACCCTTTCTGCAGACTACACAGATCTTCATGGTGGTGGTCATGGTGGTGGTCATCTTACAACACATTACAACTCTCTTAGCTAGCTAGTTTATATACGTATATATATACGTATATATATATATATATATATATATATATATATAAAATATATATATATATATATATATATATATTTATTATATAAATATATATATATATATATATATATATATATATACACTGCACTAGCCAGGGTCGAACCCATGATGCTTTGGCCCGCCTCATGATGAGAGAAAACACATGAAGCTCTAGTCCACTGAACCACACAGTTCTTAAGAGTAGCGCATCCAGTAGGACTGAATGTTGTACTCGCTACTCAAGGACATACGATGGTGTGGACGCTTCTAAGCTAATTTTATTCTACTCCCTGTTTGATGTACAAGCTCAACAAGCAGTATATAATATTATTGTGACCACGAACGTCATGTGTTTTCGCTCATCATGAGGCGGGCCAAAGCATCATGGGTTCGACCCCTGGCTAGTGCAGCGTAGTTATTGATCAATACCACTCGTTCGTTGTTACAATAATATATATGTCGTGCCTAATAGGTAAAACTGGTCAATTAGCAATAACTCATTTAAAATTAAGTCCTTTCTAAAATTTTCTCATATACGTTTAAAGATATATGTTTTTAATTTATGTTAATGTAAAAAAAATTAATTTTGTACAAAGAGAAAATTAGAAAACTTATCTAACCTTATTATAACAAGCGCAATTTAATTTGGCCTAACCCAATTAAATATATTTTAGATACATTTACAATAATTTAATAATAAACAAACACAATGAAATATATTTTTTTCGTTAGGTTCAGAATGATTTTTGCGAAATTATTGCATACTCAAATTTTCGCTTGTCTTATATGGCAAGAAGAGCGTTGCTATTTAAGCCAAAATCGAAGTTTTACCTAATCGGCATGATATATATATATATATATATATATATATATATATATATATATATATATATATATATATATATATATATATATATATATATATATATATATATATATAACATATATACTATAATAATAATATATATTATATATATATATATATATATATATATATATATATATATATATATATATATATATAATGTCGTGCCGATTAGGTAAACTGGTCAATTAGCAAGAACTCATCTAAAATTAAGTCCTTTCTAAAATTTTCTTATACATTTAAAGATATATTTTTTTCATTTATGTTAATGTAAGAATTTATAATTTTGTACCAAGAGAAACTTTGAAAACCTACCTAACCTTATTACAACAAGCGCAATTTAATTTAGCCTAACCCAACTATATATATTTTAGATACGTTAACATTAATTTAATAATAAACAAACACAATGAAATATATTTTTTCGTTATGTTCATAATGATTTTGGCGAAATTATTGCATACACAAATTTTCACTTGTCTTATATGGCAAGAAGAACGTTGCTATTTAAGCCAAAATCGCAAGTTTTACCTAATCGGCACGACATATATATATATATATATATATATATATATATATATATATATATATATATATATATATATATATATATATATATATATATATAAAAAAGAGAGAGAGAGAGAGAGAGATGGTGTGTGGTAGGTAAGTTTGGGGTGCCAGGTGTAAATGATAATGGGAGCCCTTTGATTGAACTTTGTATAGAAAGGGGTTAAATAAATAAGTATACAAGATATGATGTAGGGCGTAATGACAGTAGTTTGTTGGACTACGTATTGGAAGATAAAAGACCGTTGAGTAGACTTCAGGATGTATATGTTTATAGAGGGGCCACAGATATATCAGATCACTTTTTAGTTATAGCTACAGTGGGAGTAAAAGGTAGATGGGATACAAGGAAAATAGAAGCAGTACGTAAGAGAGAGGTGAAGGTTTATAAACTAAAAGAGGAGGCAGTTAGGGTAAGATATAAACAACTATTGGAGGATAGATGGGCTAATGAGAGTGTAGGCAATGGGGTCGAGGATGTATGGGGTAGATTTAAAAATGTAGTGTTAGAGTGTTCAGCAGAAGTTTGTGGTTACAGGCGAGTGTGTGCGGGAGGGAAGAAGAGCGATTGGTGGAATGATGATGTAAAGAGAGTAGTAAGGGAGAAAAAGTTAGCATATGAGAGGTTTTTACAAAGTAGAAGTGATGCAAGGAGGGAAGAGTATATGGAGTGAAAAGAGAGGTTAAGAGAGTGGTGAAGCAATGTAAAAGAGAGCAAATGAGAGAGTGGGTGAGATGTTATCAACAAATTTTGTTGAAAATAAGAAAAAGTTTTGGAGTGAGATTAATAAGTTGAGGAAGCCTAGGGAACAAATGTATTTGACTGTTAAAAATAGAAAAGGAGAGTTATTAAATGAAGAGTTAGAGGTATCGGGAAGATGGAGGGAATATTTTGAGGAGTTGTTAAATGTTGATGAAGACATGGAAGCTGTGATTTCGTGTATAGGGCAAGGAGGAATAACATCTTGTAGGAGTGTGGAAGAGCCAGTTGTGAGTGTGGGGGAAGTTCGTGAGGCAGTGGGTAGAATGAAAGGGGGTAAGGCAACTGGGATTGATGGGATAAAGATAGAAAAGTTAAAAGCAGGTGGGGATATAGTTCTGGAGTGGTTGGTGCTATTATTTAATAAATGTATGGAAAAGGGTAAGGTACCTAGGGATTGGCAGAGAGCGTGTATTGTTCCTTTGTATAAAGGCAAAGGGGACAAAAGAGAGTGCAAAAATTATAGGGGAATAAGTCTGTTGAGTGTACCTGGTAAAGTGTATGGTAGAGTTATTATTGAAATAATTAAGAGTAAGACAGAAAGCAGGATAGCAGATGAACAAGGGGGCTTTAGGAAAGGTAGGGGTGTGTAGACCAAGTGTTTACAGTGAAACATATAGGTGAACAGTATTTGGATAAGGGTAAAGAGGTTTTTGTGGCATTTATGGATTTGGAAAAGGCGTATGATAGGGTGGATAGGGGGGCAATGTGGCAGATGTTGCAGGTGTATGGAATAGGAGGTAGGTTACTGAAAGCAGTGAAGAGTTTTTATGAGGATAGTGAGGCTCAGGTTAGAGTGTGTATGAGGGAGGGGGACTATTTCCCAGTAAAAATTGGCCTTAGACAAGGATGTGTGATGTCACCGTGGTTGTTCAATATATTTATAGATGGGGTTGTAAGAGAAGTGAATGCGAGGGTCTTGGCAAGAGGTGTGGGGTTAAAAGATAAAGAATCAAATACAAAGTGGGAATTGTCACAGTTGCTTTTTGCTGATGACACTGTGCTTTTGGGAGATTCTGATGAGAAGTTGCAGAGGTTATTGGATGAATTTGGTAGGGTGTGTAAAAGAAGAAAATTGAAGGTGAATATAGGAAAGAGTAAGGTGATGAGGATAACAAAAAGATTAGGTGACGAAAGATTGGATATCAGATTGGAGGGAGAGAGTATGGAGGAGGTGAATGTATTCAGATATTTGGGAGTGGACATGTCAGCAGATGGGTCTATGAAGGATGAGGTGAATCATAGAATTGATGAGGGGAAAAGGGTGAGTGGAGCACTTCGGAGTCTGTGGAGACAAAGAACTTTGTCCATGGAAGTAAAGAGGGGAATGTATGAGAGTATAGTTATACCAACACTCTTATATGGGTGTGAAGCATGGGTGATGAATGTTGCATCGAGGAGAAGGCTGGAGGCAGTGGAGATGTCATGTCTGAGGTCAATGTGTGGTGTGAATATAATGGAGAGAATTCGGAGTTTGGAAATTAGGAGGAGGTGCGGGATTACCAAAACTATTATCCAGAGAGCTGAGGAGGGGTTGTTGAGGTGGTTCGGACATGTAGAGAGAATGGAACGAGACAGAATGACTTCGAGAGTGTATAAATCTGTAGTGGAGGGAAGGCGGGGTAGGGGTCGGCCTAGGAAAGGCTGGAGGGAGGGGGTAAAGGAGGTTTTGTGTGCGAGGGGCTTGAACTTCCAGCAAGCATGTGTGAGCCTATTTGATAGGAGTGAATGGAGACAAATGGTTTTTGATACTTGACGTGCTGTTGGAGTGTGAGCAAAGTAACATTTATGAAGGGATTCAGGGAAACTGGCAGGCAGGACTTGAGTCCTGGAGATGAGAAGTACAGTGTCTGCACTCTGAAGGAGGGGTGTTAATGTTGCAGTTTTATAACTGTAGTGTAAAACACCCTCTTGCAAGACAGTGATGGAGTGAATGATGATGAAAGTTTTCTTTTCGGGCCTCCCTGCCTTGGTAGGGTGGCCTTGGTAATATATATATATATATATATATATATATATATATATATATATATATATATATATATATATATATATATATATATATATATAATAAGAAAAATTGCTAAATTCCAAGCGCTTTCGTGGCTTCTCACATTATCAAGCAACAATAAAACAAAACATCAACAAGAAGGCATATAAAGAGGCAAGACTACACCTCACAATCACGTCACTATAACAAAGACCGCACCTCACAGTCGCGTGACAGCACCCAACTCTGTGAAGTGCACCTGATACTCCAACAGAGCATTAATATATTTTCTTGTCTAGTTTCATCATTAAATTCTTCCCAAATTTTATTAATTATAAATTAATCCAATTTATATAAACGAAAAGAAATGTTCATATTATTTTCAAAACTGATTTTTATGAAACATGATTCTATTATATTTCTGTCGACCATGGACTTGCTTGATTCAATTTTCTCAGCCTTTTGAAAATCAATTGGATGGTTAAAATATCTTACATTAATAAATAAAGCATTAGAATCTTGTCCAGTTTTAATGCTATATTTATGTTGTTTTAATCTTAGTTCAAGACTTTTACCAGTTGACCGTAATAAACATTATCGCATATTTTACAAGGAATTTTATACACACATCCGTCAGCATTTTGGGGGCAATTTTTTATCAAAAGTTTTTTTTACTGCTTCAAGATTTTTAAATACAACTTTAATATTAAAAGTTTTAAGAAGGGAAGGCATATCAACCCAAAATGCTGACGGATGTGTCTATAAAATTCCTTGTAAAATATGCGATAAAGTTTAGCTCGTGAAAAGGACTACTGGAATATTATTTAACAGAGTAATATGTGATCAGTTTGATACAAAAGGTATAACTTGCGTGTTGGAGAAACCGGTGACTTCTGGCAGCTCCTACTATAACGAACGGGCGGCACCCCCTTGTTTTACAGCCCCAGGTTTTCGGCACTTATATCACTGTATTTAGTTTTTCTAAATTTTTCCCACCTCCACCACATCAAATGCTATTTTATCACTATTGTTGGCTATGGTAGGGTGACAGGTCTTTTTGTATTTCCACAATTAACTATACTTCTCCTATTTTAATAAAAGAAGAATTTTCTAATTTTTGTCACTCCACCAAACTAAGTACATTTTGTTACTGTTATTAGCTATGGCAACACTGGTGAAAAGGTTTCTGATATAAATCGTCTTATGTTGTTGTGTATCCTGCGTTCACTGACAACTCTACATTGTTTATCGTACTTCTACAAAACTACACTTTTCGTATTTCCTCAAGATTGTGCACCATTTCGTATTTTAATAGGAAATGCATAAAGTCACTGCCTCCTCCTCTTCATTATCATTTAACAGCTCCTCAAAACTTCCTGTATCCATCTAATAACTCATTTCTTTTTGTTAAATCAATTTGTTCCCTACCTAGCCTTCCGTGAATTATTAATCTCACACCAAAACTTTTTTTTTTTTATTCTCAGCAAAATTTGTTTACAGAACCTCTCTAATTCTCTCATTTGCTCTCCTTTTACGCTCCATCACCACACTCTTAAACTCTCTTTTACTCTCCACTCACTCTCCTTATATCACTTCCTCTTTGTTAAAACCTCTCATATGCTTTACTTTTTCTCTCTTATATATCTTTACCTCGGCATTCCACCAATAGCTCCTCCTCCCTCCTGCCCCAATCACCATATCAACAAACTTCTGTTGCGAACTTTAACATTACATCCTTAAATTTACGGCCTACTTCTTCGACGTCTTCATTACCTATATTCTCTCCAGCCCAGGGTCATTAAATGGCTAGGGGTTAAAAGGGAGGTCAGGAAATGTCTGGAGACTTATTTTGCTTTGTGTATTTGGATTTTACATCATTTGATTTGCAAATACAAAATGCGGACACTGACTCTCAATTGCAGGAAGAACTCACTGATATGACTATGGATCTCGAAGGAAAAACATTGTTCAGAATTAAAAGCCTAAGTGGCTGTCAGAGTAATGTAAATACTGTTGCTAAACAACCACAACTTTGTGAAGTGGTTGAGCTTTTTTTTTACTTACTTGCTTTCCTAAGTTCGCATATGGCTGAAGCTGGTTTTAGCCATGCAAATGCAATTCTAACCATTCAGAGGAACAGACTGAATCTGGAAGAGGCTGGAGACTTACCACTAAACCTCACCAATGACCAACCAATTATCAGTGTCCTTGTTGACGCTCATCAGACGCATCCTTCTCATTAATGATATCAACAGTTTCAGTAAAAAGGGTATATTAAATTTCATATTTTATTTATTACTTATATTTTATTTATTATATTTATTATTTATATTTTATTTATTATATTTATTATTTATATTTTATTTATTATATTTATTATATTTTATTTATTACTTATATTATATTTATTATTTATTTATTAACACATCGACCGTTTCCCCACCAAAGCAGGGTGGCCAGAAAAAGAAAACTTTCATCATTCACTCCATCACTGTCTTGCTAGAGGCATGCTTACACTACAGTTATAAAACTGCAACATTAACACCCCTCCTTCAGAGTGCTAGCACTGTACTTTCCATCTCAAGGACTCAGGTCCTGTCTGCCGGTTTCCCTGAATCCCTTCATAAATGTTACCTTGCTTACACTCCAACAGCACGTCAAGTCCTAAAAACCATGTGTCTCCATTCGCTCCTATCTAACACGCTCACGCACGCTTGCTGTTAGTCCAAGCCACTCGCACACAAAACCTTTACCCCTTCCTTCCATCCTTTCCTAGGCCGACCCCTACCCCGCTTTCCCTCCACTACATATTTATACACTCTCGAATTCATTCTATTTTATTCCATCCTCTCTACATGTCCGAACCACCTCAATAACCCCTCCTCAGCCATCTGGATAATAGTTTTCGTAATCCCACACCTTCTATTTCGTAGTACTAATAGTTAAAATTCTATTTATTAAATTAATTTCATATAATAAATGTTTAGGGGTTGATGAACAATCTGAACTTCATGAAGGTGTCGATGAGGTGATGAGTTTGGGGACCCCTGCACTAGCCCGTCTTTCTCGCAACACTTTCTTACATCTTACCCTACCTTCCTCCTACTTTAATTTATAAACTTTTATTTCTATCTTATTCAGTGTCGACGTTCTCCTTGTACCCCATCTATCTCTTACTCTCACTGAAGCTACAAGTAAACAATGATCTGATATACCTGTTGCTCCTGTAAAAACCAGCACATCCAAAAGTCTATCCATCATCCTTTATATACTAAAATAAAGTCTAAGAAACTGCTGTTATCATAAATCTTATACTTAATTATTCTATACAAAGTTCAGTTAAGGACACCACATTATCATTTACCTCTGCACCAGTTTTTCCCATGTTATCATTTAGGTCTCCCGCCACAACTACTTCGACACTTCGTTGAGAATTCCCGAAATACTCACTTGACATCTCCTAAATCAATCTCTCTCTCTCTCTCTCTCTCTCTCTCTCTCTCTCTCTCTCTCTCTCTCTCTCCCAGGTGTATAAACGCTTATAACCCAATTTTTGCATCCCACACTTATTTTAGTACACATAATTCTTGAATTTATACATTTATATTCTTTCTTCTCTTTCCATAACTAATCATTTAACATTTTCACTCTTAATCAGTCACCATTACTACTACATCTTTAACTCTAACTCTTTAAGATACGCTGTTCCTAATTCCATTTATTTCTCCCCACTGGAAATCTCCACTCTTCACCTGTTTCGATTATAGCTCAAACATCCAGCTTATTTTCATTCATAAAATTCACTTCCAATTTTCTTATCTTCTGAACTACATTCACGCACGTTCGTACATCTTAACTTTGTTTTTTCTTTTTAAAATCAGTAATTTAATATAGGTGAATGGGTTAACCCCTTGCTCCCGGCATTTTAGTCGCCTTTTACTAAATACAAACATGTTTTAGAGAGGAAGGATTCTTCTCCTATTCCCCACAGAGATGAAAACAAATAATATTAGAACAAGAACTATCAATAAAACAGAAGAAACTCAGATGGGTGTGTATCCACATCAACCTCTTTATGAAGCATGTACCTATCACTTCGCATGTTTACGTCATAGAAGGAAGACACCACCAATCTTACGATTGTGTAAAACAATTACAGGTTTTCGTTTCACACCTGCGTAGTGCTGTCTACTAACGTACCACCTACCAAACATATACCTAAATACACATTATTTACATTCAAAGCCACCACGTCACTGCACCAGCACACAACATCACTAAATTCACCATTAAATAATGCCATAAGCAGATGGTTAAAGTAAGCTATCTTGTCTAAAAAAAAAAATAAAGAAAACTCGCGGTAAGACAAAAGCCATCTCGACACGTGATCAGTCCTGGCTGGCGATACATTCTCCTGTTGGTAAATACATTATTCTGGGCTCCCTACTACCATACAAACGCACCAGACTCAAAAAGCAGGGCGAGTTACACTTCAGTACATCTACACTAAATAAACATCATACCGTACCCATGTCCCTCTTCATAATTATCCTGTATATATATATATATATATATATATATATATATATATATATATTATATATATATATATATATATATATATATATATATATATATATTATATATACAGTGGAGCCTCTGTTTTCGTTCACCTCCAAACTCGAACAATTATGTAAGTGTATTTTCGTAAGTGCTTTTTTAAGTGTATTTTAAGGGGTCTGAAATGTCTAATCTAATTTACATTTGTCCTCATGGGAATAAATTCGTTCGGTAACAGCACTCAAACAGCATTCTGGAAAGAATTTTCAACGAAAACCGAGGGTCCACTGTATACATATGTTTAGAATTCGCAGAACAGGCGAAATATTCACAAACACTGATCTCTGGCCGAAGGAGACTCGAACCTACGAACCTTAGAACAAGGTACGCAGTGCTCTTACCACTGGACGCCAAGGTATTGGTCCAGTGTGGTCCAGTGCGTACATTGTTCAAAGGTTCGTAGGTTCAAGTCTCCTTCGGCCAGAGATCAGTGTTTGTGAATATTTCGCCTGTTCTGCAAATTCTAAACATTGTAAAAATGTCTCGTCGCCCAATGCATGCAAGGGATGAGATGAAATAGCTAACACCACCTGCCTGAAAGCTGGCTGCCTTGGATCAAAAGACAGTGCAGTCTTCACCAAATGAAATCTAAAATCTTCATTTTTTAAACTTTAAAATTTGATTCTATAAACAAGAAATTCCTTTTTTAAAATAAAATTCCAAAATTTTACTTAACTTAAAATTAAATATGTTTCACTACTTTGGGAAACATACTTTGCTAAAGTATATATAAAAAAAACATCCTTTAGCAAGTCTGAAACGTTCTTTAGAAATATAAAACACATTCTTCATTTTTTTCAGTCATTCTTTACTGTACATTCCTTAGTAATTTAAAAAAAAATGTAATACCATTATTAAAACCATCTCATTCTAATTTAAAACATCCTGTATTTAAATAATGTACCCAGTAGCACTGGGCATGTGTCTTGATGCCAGCACATACGTGGTTGTGGAAAGCTCAATACTAATTTCATTCTAATCCCTTTCGGAATACCAGTCTTCACTGATGTTTGTAACACTGATGACTCAGTGGTTAGAGCGTCGTGGATTTCGGCTGGCTTCCCACGAGGCGGGCTGAACTAACACTGGTTCGATCCCCGACTTGTCACAGTATTGTAACTGACAGAGAGAGAGAGAGAGAAAGAGAGAGATTCATTTGTTTTGAAGACGCTACAGTGGCATTTTCGAGAATAATCTTTGATCATGGCATGACGTGGGCCTCTCAAAGTAAAGAAAATAAAGTAAATATGCGGTGATAGAGGTAAGGATACAAAGGATTTGTGTAAAGGAACCAGTTGAGCGTCGTTAAGCTCAAAATTGGTTGCGGTTGTAAGCGTAAATAATGGCGATGTATTCATAAAAGCAAAAAATGTGTGAAATGTTGACGTGTTTAGAGTTGGATGACTATCTTGTGGATTCTCCGTTTAAGGTGAGTTTTTTTTTTAAGTCCTTCTTTGATCTTGTTACTTCTAGATATGTTGATAGAGCTTCAATTGTTACTTGGGTCAGTGAAGCTGAAGATCAAATTGGTGAGTTTTACTTATAAAATAGTTTGGATTGGGTTAGGAAACATATTCTAACTGGATAATTTTATTTATTAAATTGAGATTTCCGAGCAGTTGCTTAAGAATACCTCTTTAATGGCTTCAAAATTACGATGCTGGCTTGATATTATTAAGAGGAAGGACTGAATTTTCCAGCGTGTTCCATACGCAGAAATTATCCAATTTTATTAATAAAAATCTGAGGCATTTTATATTTACCTTTATGGAGCACTAAGAAACTGGTGAATATAATTTAAAAATAAATAACATAATTTCCGTTAGCCGTGTAGAAGATAGGCTAATAATTTTTATCACAAACATAAAAATTTAGAAGTAAGATTACTTCATACATTTTTTTTTTTTTAATGCTAGGATCCAGCATGTCCCTTGACATAGCAGACTGTCTGTTCGTTTCTGTGATATAAGGAGACGAGTCACCCACAATATTATTTGTCTTATATTGTTACAGTGTTTTACTGGGTTCAGCTCTACCTCATAGGTCTCCTGAGTGTGTTGATCTACAGTTCCTGTGAATCTATCGGGAGTTGATCTACAGTTCCTGTGAATCTATCGGGTGTTGATCTACAGTTCCTGTGAATCTATAGTGGTGATCTAGTTCCTTTGAATCTATCGGTTGTTGATCTGCAGTTCCTGTGAATCTATCTGGTGTTGATCTACAGTTCCTGTGAATCTATCGAGTGTTGATCTACAGTTCCTGTGAATCTATCGGGTGTTGATCTGCAGTTCCTGTGAATCTATCTGGTGTTGATCTGCAGTTCCTGTGAATCTATCAGGTGTTGATCTGCAGTTCCTGTGAATCTATCAGGTGTTGATCTGCAGTTCTTGTGAATCTATTGGGTGTTGATCTACAGTTCCTGAGTCTTATGAGGATGCTAAACTACAGATTCTATGATTCTTGAGAACTTACAGCTAAAACTCCTAGGTCTACTGAAATTGTTGATCGCCAGCTCCTGGACCTCGTGGAAGGGGTGAGTTATATCTTACAGGTCTGTTGAGAGAGTTCAGCTGCAACTCCTCTGCTTTCTGAGGGTTTTGAGTTACAACCACTATGCTTTTAGTGTGATCTGCTGGACGTATGTGATAAGGGGGATAACTCTCTCAGATCACGTAGAGACCGTAGCCAGCCTTGGTCTTTTATAGTTTTTAACTGGGTTCAGCTTTTACCTCATGGGTCTATTGAGAATGTATTGATCTTGAGTATGTTGTAGGTGTGGGAAGAGTGTGTGAGTATGTTGTAGGTGTGGGAAGAGTGTGTGAGTATGTTGTAGGTGTGGGAAGAGTGTGTGAGTATGTTGTAGGTGTGGGAAGAGTGTGTGAGTATGTTGTAGGTGTGGGAAGAGTGTGTGAGTATGTTGTAGGTGTGGGAAGAGTGTGGAGTATGTTGTAGGTGTGGGAAGAGTGTGTGAGTATGTTGTAGGTGTGGGAAGAGTGTGTGAGTATGTTGTAGGTGTGGGAAGAGTGTGTGAGTATGTTGTAGGTGTGGGAAGAGTGTGTGAGTGTGTTGTAGGTGTGGGAAGAGTGTGTGTGTTGTAGGTGTGGGAAGAGTGTGTGAGTGTGTTGTAGGTGTGGGAAGAGTGTGTGAGTGTGTTGTAGGTGTGGGAAGAGTGTGTGAGTATGTTGTAGGTGTGGGAAGAGTGTGTGAGTATATTGTAGGTGTGGGAAGAGTGTGTGAGTATATTGTAGGTGTGGGAAGAGTGTGTGAGTATGTCGTAGGTGTGGGAAGAGTGTGTGAGTATGTCGTAGGTGTGGGAAGAGTGTGTGAGTATGTTGTAGGTGTGGGAAGAGTGTGTGAGTATGTTGTAGGTGTGGGAAGAGTGTGTGAGTATGTTGTAGGTGTGGGAAGAGTGTGTGAGTATGTTGTAGGTGTGGGAAGAGTGTGTGAGTATGTTGTAGGTGTGGGAAGAGTGTGTGAGTATGTTGTAGGTGTGGGAAGAGTGTGTGAGTATGTTGTAGGTGTGGGAAGAGTGTGTGAGTATGTTGTAGGTGTGGGAAGAGTGTGTGAGTATGTTGTAGGTGTGGGAAGAGTGTGTATGTTGTATGTGTGGGAAGAGTGTGTATGTTGTATGTGTGGGAAGAGTGTGTGAGTATGTTGTAGGTGTGGGAAGAGTGTGTGAGTATGTTGTAGGTGTGGGAAGAGTGTGTGAGTATGTTGTAGGTGTGGGAAGAGTGCGTGAGTGTGTTGTAGGTGTGGGAAGAGTATGTGAGTGTGTTGTAGGTGTGGGAAGAGTGTGTGAGTGTGTTGTAGGTCTGGGAAGAGTATATGAGTGTGTTGTAGGTGTGGGAAGAGTGTGTGAGTATGTTGTAGAGGTGTCAGAGCTAGTTGAGCAGTTGTGGGATTGAGTTTTAAGGGTACGAAAGAATATTCGAGAATTTGGTTGTAGGAATGATTTGTAGAAAAGTTGAAAGGGTACCGAGTGAATATTAGAATATGAGAAAAAGTTCAAAAAGTATGAAAATGAACATGAAAAAAGCAAGTAAGTAAGAGTTGTGAATATGTTAGAGCTAGAACTCTGCACTATCTACCTTCAATAGCACCAACAGCTGCGGCCGACGACTCTAAAGGCGTGAGGTGTAGGTAATTTGCAAGTCAGGAATTATCTTTCAGCACCTTCAAAAGGCCCAGGATCTAGGCTTTTTGAAGGCCCAGATCCTGGCCCAGGATCTGTACCCTTTCAAATAGACTTCAAATTAGTGGTGTGTAGACTTTGGAGATAAAGCTCAACAGTAGGTATTTTTAACACTCCGGTTGTCTGTCAACGAGGGAGGGTGACCCATTTAAAAAGAAAACTTTTGCTGTCGCTTATTCAATCACTGTTTTGCCAGGGCGAAGATATGTCAGTTCAGATGACCCTCCAAGCCGCAACACCCCCACCCCTTCTTCAGAATGCTTCTCACCTCAAGTCCAACTAACCGGTTCTCCTGACTCCCTTCATAATTGTTGCCATGCTCACTCTTCAACAGCACGTCAAATCATAAAATCCACTTGTTTCCACTTTTGTCTAACATGCTCACACAAGCCTGTTAGATAATCAAACAACTAGCACACAAACCTCCTATACTCCTCCTTTCCAACGATTCCAAGGACGACCCTAGCCTCTGCTTCTCTCTACCAAAGATTTATATACCTTCCTTGTCATTCCATTTTGCTTCATCGTCTCTAAATGTCCACCTGAACAACCCCTCCTTCGCCCACTGAATTATAATTTTGGTAACTCAACAATTCCTAATATATTTTCACCCCATGGTGCCCTCAAACACGGCATGTCAACTACCTGCAGCCTTCTTCTTGCGGCAACAATCAAAACTCATGCTTCACACCCAGTAAATAGTAATACAATCAGTGTTGATACCACTAATGACTGGAACATTTCCCTGTTTGCTGCCATGGATAAAGATATTTGTCTCGACAGATTCCTCTATTTATCACCCAACTCTTTTCCTTCGGCATTTCTATGGTTTACCTCATTTCTCATAGAACCATCTGCCGACGAGTCCGCTACCAAATACTATCTGAACACATTCACTTCCTCCATACTCCTTCCCTCCAATCTAATATCCTTTGTCTCATAGCCTATAGGTTTTGGTACTCCATCACCTTCACCTTTCCTATGTTTACTTTAATTTCCTTCTTTTACACACCTTCCCAGATTCGTGTACCTACCTTACCAACTTCTCTCCTGAATCCCCAGAAAGAATCGTGATATCGGCGATAAGCAACTATGACAACTTTCTTTCTGTACCAGATTCACTAGGTTTCACTGCCATACCTCTCCTTAACACTCTAGCTTTCATACATTTTATAGCTCCATGTACAGATACGTTTAACAACGATGTGACATCATACATTCCCTTCTAAGGCCTACTTTTTCTGGAAAATAATCTCCATATCTCTTACTTTTATCTGTTAAACCCATTTACTCCCTAGGCTTTCTCAGGTTACTAATCTCACTCCAAAACTTTTTTCATATTCTGAACAAAATTTGTTGATAAAAACTATTTTCTCTTTAGTTCTCGTTTTCTACTCCTTAACCAGACTTATAACTTCATTTACTCGCAATATACTTCTCCCTTATTCTGCAGTGTAAAAACCTAACTCCTGCTGCACACTAACACTGAATTCTTAAATCTTCTTCATTCGTCCTCAACATTCTCCTTATTAACTGTACTCTCTCTAGCCCACCTTTCTACCAATAACTTCTTATATCTTGCCCTATCTCCTTCTTTAATTTAAAAACTATTACTTCTCTCTTACTATTCGATGTCTGTCTCCTTGTACCCCATCTACCTCTTGCTCTCAATGTAGCTTCCACTAGATAGTGATCTATTATACCTGTGGCCCCTCTAAAATCGTGATCATCCAGAAGTCTACTCATCAATATTCAGACTACTAGTACCTAGTCCAACAAACTGTTGGACTAGGTACTAGTTTTTCTTAAAACAAAATGTATTACAGATTACCAAACCTCTTTCTATACATGCTCAATTAGCGGCCTCCCATTACCATTTACCTCTGGCATCTCAAACTTACCTACTGTACTATGCTCTCTACAACAGTTTCTCCCACTCTACAACATTTATTTTCCCTACTTATATTTCTACTTTTCTTTCCATAATTTATCATTTAATATTACCGTTACTTCTTCCTTAGGTTAATTTCTCTAAGATACACCTGACCATTTTCCTCCTTTCCCCTGAAATTCTCCTACCCCATTTAGCTTCATTCTGCTTAGGGTTAGGACATCCAGTTCCTTTTAACTCATAACATACACAGTCAGTTCTTTCTTCAAATCCATTATACACCCACGCACATTATACACTTACATTCAAAAACTAAATATTTAATATTTCTCCTTTACCAATTCAGTAATTTATACTGAAAAAAGGGTTACTTGCCTCCTCTTTCTCCCCGCATTTTAATCGCCTTTTACGACACAAGGCTCACTGGGGAAGAATTATTTCCCACTTTTTCATGGAAATGAAAAGACTAAGAACAGGAATTATTAAGAGATTACAAGAAAACTCAGATGTGTGTATATACTCTTACATGTACGAGTACATGTACAAGAGCATGTGCATTATGAACAAGATGTACAGCAGTAGCAAGATGAACCTGTCATGTTATGTGTGCCTGTCAACAATAGTATGAAGCTTAAATTCATCAGATACAGCTAAGCAGACGAGTAAGGGCAGCGCACTACCCTTACAGGTCAAGAAACTGGAAATGAACCCTCTCAAACACAGCTAAAGTTTGAAATAAGTGTGTCAAGTCCTCAAGCTAAGGATCAAAATTCTCAAACGATGCTAGGGGTCAGGAGCTGTAGATGAATACTCACTATCGTAATAGTGTTTTAATAAAGTAATGTTCCTCTGGAACACACAAAGTTTGATGCTCACACTTTACGGCAGCGCAGCAATTTTTCATTTACCAGATCCTACCAGAGCAACATAAGGATTTATTGTTTACAGGATGTGTTTATCTCAGGGTAATAGCAGGCAATGCAGAAACTAAATTTATGAAATTTACTGCAATTATTCCTGGAGACCAGGGAATGTAGTGAATAATCTCAGTTTTCATGCCTTGAAAATAAAGCTTGAGTTAAAATTATTATGCCATTTTTATCTCAAAAATGACAGAAATACTAAAAAGAAAAATAAGGTATAATCTTAATGCTGTATGGCTTAATGTTGAAATTTGTATATTTCTGGATAATCGAACAAATAATGCTTTTTTTTTTTTTAAATATCAAGAAAAAAATATATTTTTTTTATAACGCCTTTCAAACACAATTTTTATAAACTATATCTTGGGTAAAACCAGAAACAAAACTCGCCAAGCCAAAACTTAATTAATAAAAAAAAAATGTTGGTCAAAATTTACCGTTAAACTAGATTTTTTATTTTATGTTTTACAGACATGCCAGTGTCAATATTTCTAGTTTAAATAAAATTAAATTAAAAATTAAATTTTTTTATTCTTGCTGAAATAAAAAAAATTTGGATATAATTTTTTTCTAAGATTATTGCAAGTTTTTTTTTGGATCAGACTTACATTTTTTTTTTTAAAGAATTTTGAGGTTTTTTTCTTATTATATTTAAAATTTCGAGTCTTTCCACATTTCAGTAAAGACAGTTTTAAAAGTTCAGTGAAAGGTTTTTAAAAGTAGCTCAGGAATAAAACTTCTAATAAATTTTTATTTTTCTGTTATGTAAAATTTCTATATTTCATATTAATATCAAGTTATCGAAAGGTATTCCAGTGTCAAACTTTGCATCTTAATTTTATCTGTATTCCCATCCACTACTATGAAATGCCAACAAAAATCCTATACAACATAAAATAAAAAACTGGCACTATTATTTACTACAGCTGGATACCTGGAGTCTACCTGGAGAGAATTCCAGGGGTCAACGCCCCCGCGGCCCGGTCTGTGACCAGGCCTAGGATAGGAGACTACAATTCAATACAAGCCAATGGCAAATGTGTATTTACTCGTATATTTATTAAATCAATAAGAGCTGATACACCTAATTACTTAAACATCGCCTTCCACCTTTCACTTCTCCTGTGTAAAAAATATAAAGATACATAGTATATCAAAAGAAATTAGGTTGAACTTTAAAGAATCATTTAAACTTGTTATTTATACGTATAGTTAATATGCTGATGTTCTAAATTTTAACTGATTTATAGATGTTTATGAAATATCAGAAATTAAAAAAAAAAAAAATTGCAATAATAGAAAAAAATCCCTTAACACTTAACGGTGAGCATCAAGGGAGGTGTAAAAAAACCTTTTTGTTAGATTTGTATATATCTACTAATCGAGTATTTCTCCTGGAGAGAAAATATATCCTCTTAAAATAAGTACAGACAATAATAGAGACCTACTCTGCTTAATAATAATCCTAGCCTTCATTTCATAACAATATAGAAGTTTTGAAAGTTTGAGGTTGACTAGGAGAGGAATAAGCAAGTTGTTATATAGATATGGCATTATTTTACATACACAAAAATACACCAGACCCGTGTGGGCCATACAACTTTTGGAAAAGAAAAACAGAACAAAATATCTACGTGAACCGCTATAAATGTCACTGTTATTAAGATATGTACTTATATATTAACATTTCCTCGCAGTGATGTGTGAATTGTAATATGTGCTCTCGCACACATCAGATCTCCGCTGGTGGTGCTGGACCTGGGAGGTGCGGTGGCTGAGGTGACCTGGTCACCATACAGCAGCAGCGTCTTTGTGGCCGTTACGGACGAAGGTCGTGTGCACGTCTACGACCTCTTCCTGCGCAAGTGTCGCCCCCTGTGTGTACAGAGTCTTGTGCAGCGACGGCGTGTTTCAGCTACTTGCGTGGCCTTCAACCCCTTCTACCCCATCATCCTGGTGGGGGGAGAGAAGTGAGTAATTTGTCCACCTTCCTGGTGGAGAGTGGAAGAAATTTGATAGGGGGATAGGTGACTCCCACACCATCCTGGGAAGAAACGGAGTCTCCTCTATGTATTCTTATGGAATAAAAGTGAGTCCCTTGCCATCATCCTGGTAGGAAGGGGGAGGAAGAAATGAGTCCTTTCTCTGCCATCGTGAAGGGGAAGAGAATTGAGTCACTTTTATATCATCCTGGGAGGGGGAAACAGTAAGTCTCTACTATATCATCATACAGGGAGAAAGAAAATTGAGTTGCTTCACCATTATCCTGGTAGTGGTGACAAAGTGAGTCCCATTTCCATAATTATGGTGGCACAGAAACTTTGGTCATTAGCATCATTACTGTTGCCAGAACCACCCTCCAAGTATACTCCAGGAAATCATTCTGGAGTCGTCTTCTCCATCATCCTGGTCATGAAGAGTGGGATGTTCATTATCATGCCGGTGTAGGAGAACGTAGGATTTTTTTTACATTTTGGTGTTAAGGGAAAGCAGGATATTGAAATCATCCTCTTCTTGGGAAAGACTGAGGTTTCACCATCATCCTAGTGGTGAAGGAACGTGAGATCTTCACCAACATCATGGAGGTGGGGAAGTGGAATCTTGTTTATCATTTTGGCAAAAGAGGAGGATGGGGGGAACTGAGCTCTGAATGTCATTCTAGTAATTAGGTAGAATGATATCTTCTCCATCTTGGTGGTGGTGAAGAATGAAATCTTCTCCATCATCTTGGTGGTGGTGAAGAATGAAATCTTCTCCATCATCTTGGTGGTGGTGAAGAATGAAATCTTCTCCATCATATTGGTGGTGGTGAAGAATGAAATCTTCTCCATCTTGGTGGTGGTGAAGAATGAAATCTTCTCCATCATCTTGGTGGTGGTGAAGAATGAAATCTTCTCCATCATCTTGGTGGTGGTGAAGAATGAAATCTTCTCCATCATCTTGGTGGTGGTGAAGAATGAAATCTTCCCCATCATCTTGGTGGTGGTGAAGAATGAAATCTTCTCCATCATCTTGGTGGTGGTGAAGAATGAAATCTTCTCCATCATCTTGGGGGTGGTGAAGAATGAAATCTTCTCCATCATCTTGGTGGTGGTGAAGAATGAAATCTTCTCCATCATCTTGGTGGTGGTGAAGAATGAAATCTTCTCCATCATCTTGGTGGTAGTGAGGAATGAAATTTTCTCCATCATCTTGGTGGTGGTGAAGAATGAAATCTTCTCCATCATCTTGGTGGTGGTGAAGAATGAAATCTTCTCCATCATCTTGGTGGTGGTGAAGAATTAAATCTTCTCCATCATCTTGGTGGTGGTGAAGAATTAAATCTTCTCCATCATCTTGATGGTGGTGAAGAATGAAATCTCCATCTTGGTGGTGGTGGTGAAGAATGAAATCTTCTCCATCATCCTGATGGTCGTGAAAGTAGTATTTTCTGTATCATCCTGGTAGAGGGGGAGAATGAGGTCTTCGCCATCATTCTAGCGCTCAGGAAGAGTGACTCCTTCTCCATCATCCTGGTGGTGAGAAAGAGATATTTACCATCATCCTGGTTAAGGGAACGAGTGTGCCTTTACCGTAATCCTGATGGTAGTTAGATCATCCTGGTGATGGGGAGGGTGAGACGTTCTTCATCATACTGGTGATGGGGAGGGTGAGACGTTCTTCATCATCCTGGTGATGGGGAGGGTGAGACGTTCTTCATCATCCTGGTGATGGGGAGGGTGAGACGTTCTTCATCATCCTGGTGATGGGGAGGGTGAGACGTTCTTCATCATCTTGGTGATGGGGAGGGTGAGACGTTCTTCATCATCTTGGTGATGGGGAGGGTGAGACGCTCTTCATCATCTTGGTGATGGGGAGGGTGAGACGCTCTTCATCATCCTGGTGATGGGGAGGGTGAGACGCTCTTCATCATCTGGTGATGGGGAGGGTGAGACGCTCTTCATCATCCTGGTGATGGGGAGGGTGAGACGCTCTTTCATCATCTGGTGATGGGGAGGGTGAGACGCCTTCATCATCCTGTGTGGATGGGGAGGGTGAGACGCTCTTCATCATCCTGGTGATGGGGAGGTGAGACGTCTTCATCATCTCTGATGATGGGGAGGGAGACGTTCTTCATCATCCTGGTGATGGGGAGGGTGAGACGTCTTCATCATCCTGGTGATGGGGAGGGTGAGACGTCTTCATCATCCTGGTGATGGGAGGGTGAGACGCTTCATCATCATCCTGTGATGATGGGGAGGGTGAGACGTTCTTCATCATCCTGGTGATGAATGGGGAGGGTGAGACGTTCTTCATCATCCTGGTGATGGGGAGGGTGAGACGTTTTTCATCATCCTGGTGATGGCTCGAAGGGTGAGACGTTCTTCATCATCCTGGTGATAGGGAGGGTGAGACGTTCTTCATCATCCTGGTGATGAGGAGGGTGGGACGTTCATCATCATCCTGGTGATGGGGAGGGTGAGACGTTCTTCATCATCCTGGTGATGGGGAGGGTGAGACGTTCTTCATCATCCTGGTGATGAGGGTGGGACGTTCATCATCATCCTGGTGATGGGGAGGGTGAGACGTTCATCATCATCCTGGTGATGGGGAGGGTGAGACGTTCTTCATCATCCTGGTGATGAGGAGGGTGGGACGTTCATCATCATCATGGTGATGGGGAGGGTGAGACGTTCAACATCATCCTGGTGATGGGGAGGGTGAGACGTTCTTCATCATCCTGGTGATGGGGAGGGTGAGACGTTCTTCATCACCTTGGTGGTTGGAAACTGTATGATCCTCATTATCATCCAGGTGGTAGGAAGTGAGACCTCCATCATCCTGGTGACGGAGGAGAGGTGGGTCGTCTACATCATCCTGATTGCTGGGTAGTGGGCTCTTTACAGTCATCCTGGTATCCTGGTGTTGGGAGTGGGATCTCTATCATCCTAATGGGTAAGGAGAGTGAGATCTCTATCCTCCCAGTAGGTGGGGAGAGTGAGATCTATGTCATGCTAGTGGGTGGAGAGAGTGAGATCTCTGTCATGCTAGTGGGTGGGGAGAGTGGGATCTTTATCATCCTAATGGGTGGGTAGAGTGAGATCTCCATCATCCTAATGGGTAAGGAGAGTGAGATCTCTATCATCCTAGTGGGTGGGGAGAGTGAGATCTATATCCTCCCAGTGGGTGGGGAGAGTGAGATCTCTATCAACCTAGTGGGTGGGGAGAGTGAGATCTCTATCATCCTAGTGGGTGGGGAGAGTGAGATCTCTATCATCCTAATGGGTTAGGAGAGTGAGATCTCTATCAACCTAGTGGGTGGGGAGAGTGAGATCTCTATCATCCTAGTGGGTGGGGAGAGTGAGATCTCTATCATCCTAGTGGGTGGGGAGAGTGAGATCTCTATCCTCCCAGTGGGTGGGGAGAGTGAGATCTCTATCATCCTAGTGGGTGGGGAGAGTGAGATCTCTATCCTCCCAGTGGGTGGGGAGAGTGAAATCTCTATCATCCTAGTGGGTGGGGAGAGTGAGATCTCTATCATCCTAGTGGGTGGTTAGAGTGAGATCTCTATCATCCTAGTGGGTGGGGAGAGTGAGATCTCTGTCATGCTAGTGGGTGGGGAGAGTGGGATCTTTATCATCCTAGTGGGTGGGGAGAGTGAAATCTCTATCATCCTAGTGGATGGAAGCGTCACCATCATCCTCACAATGCCATGAAGAAAACAATAATATTCCTTGTCACATTATTAGTTGTGTGTTGGTTTTAATATTTATCGTTAATGTTTCTTATAATCAATATTTACAACAATTTTTTATTTAATATAAGTGATAGAGACGTTGATGTAAAACAGGATCCCATGACGGGATTCCGATTTTTTTTTTTAATTTTCCCACATCATATTTATATACGTTGCTTTTTCGTGTCGTGTGAGAAATGTTGCAGTGTCATGTTAAAAACTTTGCATTGTCACGTCATGTTGAAAATGTCTCCTTGTCACTTGTTGACTTAAACGCTTCCTTGTCATGTTATGTTGGAAATGATACCTTGCTTGTGTCATGCTGGAAATGTTGTCTTGTCACGTCATGTGAGAAATACTGGCTGGAGTTCAACCCCACCAAGTGCAAAATCATGAAGATTGAGGAAGGGCAAAGAAGACTGCAGACGGAGTACAGTTTAGGGGGCCAGAGACTACAAACCTCACTCAAGTAAAAGGATCATTTGGTGAGTATAATACCGCGCACATCTGATGCGCACATTAACCATATGCTGTAGCATATGGGCGCCTAGCAAACATAAGAATAGCATTCTGACATTTCAATAAGGAAGCGTTCAGGACCCTGTAGAGTGTACACTGTGTATGTCAGGCCTGTATTGGAGTATGCAGCATCAGTTTGGTACTGAAATTAGAGAAAGTGCAAAGGTTTGCAGCAAGACTAGTCCCGAAGCTAAGGGGCATGTCCAACGAGGAGAGGTTAAGGGAAATCGACCTAACGACACTGGAGGACAGGAGAAATAGGGAGGACAGAGACAGGATGTTCCAGAGAGGGGACACAGCAACAAAGGGTCACAATTGGAAGTTGAAGACTTAGATGAATCACAGGGATGTTAGGAAGTATTACTTCAGTCACAGAGTGGTCAGGAAGTGGAATTGTCTGGGAAGTGATGTAGTGGAGGCAGGATCCATACATAGCTTTAAGAAAAGGTGTGATAAAACTCATGGAGCAGAAACAGTGACCTAGTAGCGACCAGTGAAGAGGCGGGGCCAGGAGCTGTGACTCGACCCCTGCAACCACAACTAGGTGAGTACAACTTAGTAAGTATACACACACATCTTATGGACATGTTTTACTTTTGCAGGGGTAACTTGGTGTCCCTGAAACTTTCTCCCAATCTGAGGAAAGTTCATAAGGATGCCAAGGGCGCCGATGACCAGAAACTGAAGGAAATCGAGTTGTGTAAAATGGAAAGATTGGTCGCTACCAACAAGGGGTAAGACTCATCACTACCAACAAGGGGTAAGACTCATCACTACCAACAAGGGGTAAGACTCATCACTACCAACAAGGGGTAAGACTCATCACTACCAACAAGGGGTAAGACTCATCACTACCAACAAGGGGTAAGACTCATCACTACCAACAAGGGGTAAGAGTCATCGCTACCAACAAGGGGTAAGACTCATCACTACCAACAAGGTGTGGGATTCATCGCTACAAACAAGGTGTGGGACTCATCTGTACGAACAATGGGTAACAAATAGTGACGTTAATTCGGTGAAAGAATGGGGCGATTCTCGCCTCTAACACTAACGCAAGTAACTCCTAACTGCCAATAAAGGGTGACACCTCGATTCCAAGAATATGTGATATTCCTCACAATGATCATGTTGGAGAATTTCACTGCTAACAGGTGAAAAGAGTTTCACTGCCAGAGTGGAGAGAGATTTATTGCTATCAACGTGTGATATTCTTCACTACTGGTCAGGGAAATAACTTGCGATTTTAGCTTAAATAGCAACGCTCATCTTGCCATATAGGACAAGCAAAATTTGTGTATGCAATAATTTCGCCAAAATCATTCTGAACATAACGAAAAAAATATATTTCATTGTGTTTTTTTATTATTAAATTAATGTTAACGTATCTAAAATATATTTAGTTGGGTTTGGCTAAATTAAATTGCGCATGTTGTAATAAGGTTAGGTAGGTTTTCAAAGTTTCTCTTGGTACAAAATTATAAATTCTTATATTAACATAAATGAAAAAAATATATTTTTAAACGTATAAGAGAAAATTTTAGAAAGGACTTAATTTTAGATGAGTTCTTGCTAATTGATCAGTTTTACCTAATCGGCACGACATATAATATATATTATGTCACGACATATATATAAATATAAATATATATATATATATATATATATATATATATATATATATATATATATATATATATATATATATATATATATTATAGTAATATATGACTATATATATATATATATATATATATATATATATATATATATATTATATATATATATGTCATTGACATAAATACTATATATATTTTTATATATTAATATATATATATTATATATATATATATATATATATATATATATATATATATATATATATATATATTTTATTATTATATATATGTCGTGACATAAATATTATATATATATATATATATATATATATATATATATATATATATATATATATATATATATATATATATATATGTCGTGCCGATTAGGTAAAACTTCCGATTTTGGCTTAAATAGCAACGATCATCTTGCTATATAAGAAAAGCGAAAATTTGTGTATGCAATAATTTCGAAAAATAATTCTGAACCTAACTAAAAAAATATATTTCATTGTGTTTTTTATTATTAAATTATTGTTAACGTATCTACAATATATTTAGTTGGGTTAGGCTAAATTAAATTGCGACTTGTTATAATAAGGTTAGGTAAGTTTTCAAAGTTTCTCTTGGTACAAAATTATAATTTTTTACATTAACATAAATGAAAAAATATATGTTTAAACGTATAAGAGAAAATTTTAGAAAGGACTTAATTTTAAATGAGTTCTTGCTAATTGACCAGTTTTACCTAATCGGCACGACATATATATACTATATATATATATATATATATATATATATATATATATATATATATATATATATATATATATATATATATATATATATATATATATATATATATATATATATATATCGCAAGTTCTGTCTATTAGACAGAACTTGCGATTTTAGCTTAAATGGCAAAGCTCCTCTTGTCAAATAAGACAAGCGAAAATTTGTGTATGCAATAATTTTGCAAAAATCTTTCTGATCCTAACGAAAAAAATATATTTCATTGTGTTTGTTTATTAAATTACTGTAAACTTATCTAAAATATATTTAGTTGGAATTGGCTAAATTAAATTGTACTTGTTATAATAAGGTTAGGTAAGTTTTCTAAGGCTCTTTTGGTACAAAATTATTAATTTTTACATTAACATAAATTAAAAAAATAAATCTGTGAATTATTATTTTTATTATTATAGTTATGAGCAAATCAACTGCAGGAGGCTTACAGGGCATTACCTGAATTATTACCTGATCAACCGGGCTGTGGTTCGTACGTTGGACTACGTGCGGCCAGCAGTAACAGTCTAGTTGATCCGGCCCTGATGCACCGGGAGGCCTGGTCGTGAACCGGGCCGTGGGGGGAGTTGATCCCCGGAATACCCTTCAGGTAGACTCCAGGTAAGTAATTTGGGTGAGGTAAGTGGGACTTAAGTCACAGCAGGTCGCCGAACTGTAACTCCCACGATGCCCACTCCCTACCACGATGCCCACTCCCTACCACGATGCCCACTCCCTACCACTCTCACAAAAAGCTAGACCTGACATTAAATTAATAATTACAATACTAAAACCAGCTTCTCTAGTAAATTAAAGTTGTGGACTGTATATGAGTGGGCTTGCTGGGTACACAGAAGAAATTCGTATTACCACTTACGTTTTAATTACTGTAGATGGATCACACCACAACACCTGCCTGACACCTAGACCCTAGAATTATATTTGGAATCATTAGAAAATAGGTGTCATATAAATTGTGTTACAATGAATATGAAGGAGATCTATTGGCGAATTGTGCAGATGATAATGAGAGGGAATTATTTATTAATCAATATTATGAACTGAAAGAGAAATTACTATCATGTAAAAGTGAGGTATTAAATAAATTAAAATGTGTAAATACTGCTGTTGAGCAATCTAGTAATGTAAATGCCAGATCTTTGCCCAAACTCCCAGAGTTAAGTCTGGTCAGTATATACAGGCTGCTGTGCATATAAGGAACGACCTAGCAGATGTCACAAAATTATTTTATCTCAAAGGGCAGGTCAGAAGCGATGCTGATTCAAGGATTTCAAAATATAGACTAATTACCTGGAGGCAGTTGACTTGTTAGAGGTGACCTATGGTAATAGGGAGCAAAGTAGGTTAGACCTATTAAATATTGTGATTAATTTAAGAACACCAGAACTCAATTACCATAATTTGCAGCTATTTAGGGTCAAATTAAAAAGCCCACTTAAGTCCTTGAGTAATTGGTTTGATTTGGGTGAATCAAACTAGATATTAAGTGCTGTCTTACATAATAAATTGAGCTGCAAGACTCATATGGCTATCTAGAGGAAATAAGATTAGGTCTACAAGAATTAATTGTTCAATTACATACAAGCCATCCAAATAATTCTAAGAATGTAACACATGATGATTCTGATGAATCTGTCAGGTCTCACAAATGGAAAAAATATGCTAATGTTAATAATCATCATAATTCATCTCATAAAAAGGGTTGCATAGGCACATATCAAGTGGCAGGAACCAAAAATAAAGGTTCTCCACATCAAATTAAGATGAATGAGAACCTTAATGGGAGTGGCCTAGTTAATAACTGGCAAGACAAGCAAAAGAGGGATTGTCTTTTTTGCAAGGGAACTCATTTCTCCAAGAATTTTAATGCTTATGATTCATGGGATGTTAAGGTGGAAATGTTGGAAAAACTTGACAGATGTATCAGATGTTTAGGCACTCATAATGTAAATGATTGTTATGCCAAACTGAATAATTGCTATCAATGCCACAAGGGAAGGCATCATGTAGTTATGTGTAAGGGTTTGTATAATGATAATTATGATGATAATGACAATCATGATAATAATGATGTTAACATTGAAACAACAGTTAATAATGAAAAAATTGCAGCTAATGTTAATGGTAATGGTAATGGCATAGGTGAAGTAGCCTTACCTGTGGTGAATGTAAAAATTCGGGATAAAAGGCGTAAATAAAAAAATGTAACTGCATTATTGGACCAGGAATCTCAATGCACATTCATAAAACGTAGCTGCCTTATTAGTATGAATGTGCAAAAGGGGGATCCTACAAATCTAAAAATATCTGGTTTTCTGTCAGATAAAAGGGCCCATATGTACAACACTGTGTATATAAATATCGGTTTGAGGAATGAGAGAAACATATCAATGCAGTTATAGTTGATAAGAGCCCACAGAAAATCTCTACAATAGGGCTTAGTGAAGCTACTGAGAGGCTTTCACCAAATGGTGTAGAATTGGCACCCTCTTGTGTAAATAATGACTCAGTGGGGCCAATAAATCTTCTAATAGGGAGTGATTATTATGCTTCATTTGTAAAAAGTATAGTAAGGAAATGTGGTGTCACTCTTCTACAAACAGCAGGAGGTCATGTAATGTATGGTAGGCTTCCTCGTACTAATAATATATGACGGCATCGGAATCAATGTAAATGAAGAACGTCCAGATGATTCCTTTACTCAGGAACAATACCTGAAGAAGGTTAGATATGAATCTGGGCAATACTGGGTGCGACTCCCGCGGAAGCTGAATCATCCAGAATTGCCTACAAATTATAGAAAGGCATATGGCAATTAAAGGCTAAGCTCCACGAATTGAGTAAGACACCAGAATTATTGACTACATATAATGATATAATTAATGATCAGTTAAAGAATAAATTCATAGATGTACCACCTCTTGAACAGGCAAAAAATTATGGGCATTACTTACCACACCATGGAGTTGAGGACTTTAAAACTACTCCCCTAAAAATTGTTTTTAATTGTAGTGCTAGGAGTAGTAAAAATGTGGTAAGTTTAAATGATTGTTTAATGACAGGTCCGTCGTTGGCGGAAAAAAATAGGAGATATATTGTTAAATTTCAGGTTTAAGAATTATTTCTTTACGGTTGACATAAGTAAAGCTTTCTTTCGAGTGGGTTTGCAGGAGGCAGACCGGGATTGTACCCGTTTCTTGTTGCTTGAGAATCCTAGTGACCCACTTAGCCCTCTGAAAACGTTTCGCTTTAATAGTGTATTATTTGATGCTACATCCAATCCGTTCCTGCTTCAAACAATGATAAAGATTAACGTACAGGTGGTCCATTGCGTGAAGTAATGAGTAAACAATTTTATGTGGACAATTTCCTGGGTGTGACATCAACTGAAGAGGAACTGATGAGGACATTTGAAGAAGCTAATATAATAATAGCAATTCGTCCAAATTAAAGGACAAAATTAATAAAGATTACCCTGGAGTTGAAGTACCTAAATGTAGTAATGTATTGGGATTAACCTGGGATACTGAGAGAGATTTGTTATTGTTAAAACCTAATAATTATAGTATGAGAAATAAATTAACCAAGAGAGTCTTGCTGAAGTTTCCTAATGTTTCGACCCACTAGGTTTAGTATCACCCCTTATAATATGAGTGAAATTGTTAATACAAGAAGCATGGGAACTTAAATGTGTTCCGGAAGTGGGAAGAATTAATAGGTATTCTTCTTTACCCAAACTAATTAATATAACATTGTTGGTGTTTAAATTTATAAACAAAATGAATATTTCATATAAATTTCCACATCCTCTGAAATGCTGGATTCAGAGAGTGCAAGAAGAAATTTATGAAGATGATATTAAATTGTTGTTAAAAGGAAAATGTGTAAAAGGTTCAATAACGGATAAATTAGGGCTGTATTTAGATAATGATGTAATTAGGTGTGTATATAGGTAATATGTTGAATTGTGTAAATATGAAATGTATCCTATCTTTATACCAAAGCCCATTCTCTGATAATTTTAATTTTAAATGTGTGTAAAAATTGTAAGTCAAAGTGGAGTACAAAATAATTTCAAATAAGTCATTTATCAATGACCATCCCCCAGCCGCAGTGTGGAAAATTTTGGATTTTCCTTAATTCAGCATGTGTAAAATTAAATAATACAATAATTGTGTAATAAAATGTGACCTTGATTTGACCCTTTCGAGAAATTTCGAGTGAGGGTGGTGTAGAACAGCCGGGGAAGTGACGCCGGAGATGCCATAATGAATTTAATGTGTGAACACTAGACTGAATTGTGCAATGTAATCAGGCGTTCTCAAAGGTCAATTGGTGTATATCGGCCTCAATCCGTAATTTAGAAATTGCTGACACGTTCCTACTGAAGAATTGGGATAGTGTGAAAAACCCTTACAATTAGGCAACAAGGCCTGGTCACAGACCGGGCCGCGGGGGCGTTGACCCCTGGAATTCTCTCCAGGTAATTCTCTCTCCAGGACAGAAAAATAGTGGACGCAATTTGTAATTTGTGAGCACTGGTTGACGTGGGAAATTCTGCTAATAATCCGGCATCTTCTGAGCCAAATTGGGGTTTTGGCCTGAATTTGTAATTAGGAACCCGTGTTAATGTCCCCTGTTGAAGAATTGGGAAAGGAAATTTGCAGGACCTCAAGAATTACGTGTGGATGGCGGAAGTGATTCGAACATCACTCACAGGGAAGTGCACCATTAGTCATTTCATTTAGATCTCTAGCTGGCCAGTGTAGTGTCTAGGTGTCAGGCAGGTGTTGTGGTGTGATTCATCTACAGAAATTAAATGGTAAGTGGTAATACAAATTTCTTTTGTGTACCCAGGAAGCCTTGTCGTATACAGTCCACAGCATTAATTTACTAGAGTAGCTGGTTTTAATATAGTAGTCATTAAATTTAATGTCAGGTCTAGGTTTATGTGATGGTGGTGAAGAAGTGGGCATTGAGGGAGTTAAAGTTCGGCTACCTACTGTGACTTAAGTCCCACTTATCTCGCCCAAATTACTTGCACATAATAATTCAGGTAATACCCTGTAAACCTCATGCAGGTAATTTAATCATATAAAATTTTTTACCTATACGGCATGACATATATATATATATATATATATATATATATATATATATATATATATATATATATATATATATATATATATATATATATATATATATATATATATATATAATATCACTGCACTAGCCAGGGTCGAACCCATGATGCTTTGGCCCGCCTCATGATGAGCGAAAACACATGACGCTCTAGTCCACTGAACCATACAATCATTAAGAGTAGCGCATCCAGTAGAACTGAATGCTTGTACTCGCTACCCAAGGACAATGTAGTTATTGATCAATACCACTCGTTCGTGGTTACAATAATATAATATACTGCTTGTTGAGCTAGTACACCAAACAGGAGTAGAATGAAATTAGCTTAGAGGCGTCCACACCATCGTATGTCCTTGGTATGTCGAGTACAACATTCAGTTCTACTGGATGCGCTACTCTTAAGGGTTGTGTGGTTCAGTGGACTAGAGCGTCATGTGTTTTCGCTCATCATAAGGCGGGCCAAAGCATCATGGGTTCGACCCTGGCTAGTGCAGTGCAGTTACTGATCAATACCACTTGTTCGTGGTTACAATAATATATATATATATATATATATATATATATATATATATATATATATATATATATATATATATATATATATATATATATATATACTGTGGTACCTCGTTATACGTCCTTAATCCGTTCCAGGACCTTGGACTTATACCAAACAGGACGTATAAAAAACGAATTTTCCCATAAGAAATATAGGGAAAACGATTAATCCGCTCCCATTAAAAAAAACCTATTGTTATTGGCATATTATACATTGATGAGGTTGTATAAATTAATTTAAACACTGCTTAATACTAAAATATGTAATTTAAATACTGCTTAATACTAAAATACATACATAAATACAAAAGAATTAGATGAAATGCAAATTTAACCTCAGTTTACTTTGCTGATAAGAGTCGAGTGCCTACTAGGATAGTGCTGAGAAGGGAGGAAGAGGAAATGTTATTGTTTGGAAGGAGAGTCCCCTTCTCTTTTCTGTCTCTTTTTTCCTATTTTGACCTGGTTGAAACTCACCAGGTTTGACTTTTACTAAAAATCTATCCAAAGAACTTTGCTTCTGCCTTCTCCTCAGGATGTTTCGGAAATGTGACATTGTCTGGTCATTCCAGACAATGCTATTACGGCTTGTTTGGGCTTTGTTGGGGTGGTACTTCTCTGCAAAGTTTTTGACGTCCATTCATTTAGGAAAGATTTCCTTGATTAATGAAGTAGGGGCTTCCTCTATCTCCTCTTCCGAGCCTGAAGAGAGTGCATCCATCTTAATCTTGTGCTCCTTCTCAAGTTCCTGCAACTCCTCAGTGGTGGGCTCTTTCCTGTGCCCCTCCACTAACTCCTCCACATCGAGAGGTAAACAAGGGTAGCGCGCGGTGTCGTGACTCATTTTGACCCATTCAAGTTTTAGCATGCGAGTCGTATTCCAAACAAAAATCGTATGCCAAGCAAAAATTTTCGCTTCCAAACAGGACGTATACCATGTTGGACTTATTCCAAAGCGGACGTATACCGAGGTACCACTGTATATAAATAAAAGCACCTCATATGAATGACATCAGAGGTACTGTCAAGTTACAATTACCAAAATATTAAGTCGCTGTTACTGCCGTATGTAATTAACAGTTTTAGGAGTAAATATCAAGACTTTTTGATAATTCATGGAAATTTATAGAATCACACTACTATTAGGTTAATTTAAAAGTATATTAATAACTTTGTATGAGGGATACATTTATATGTCATCTTACCTACTATTATATGTATTATTTATAAACAAAATTTACATGTACCATTTAACAAGTCGTCGATACAATTTTTCTTTTCCTTATGTAGTACTACTAGTGTAGCAGCTGCAGAAACAGTAGATGATGTAGTAATAAGAGCAGTAGTAGCAACAGGCAAAATAGTAGCAGCAATACTACTAGTGACTGTAGCAGTAGCAGTAGAATTAGAAATTGTTGTAGGGGAATTAGCAACATCTTACCCTGTATAAACATTATAGTATTTAGGAAAATATTTATTTTAGGAGAATATACTGTTTTTTTAAGAATCAAATTATTTTTAGAAAACCTTACATGTATAAAATTTTGTGGAACACTCAATATTTTTTAAGAAAACTCTTGAAGAACATAAATATAAAATGTTTTGGGAACATATTACATCTCTGTTTTTGACTGAAGAAGCCTGCTGTGTAGGCGAAATGTTTCGATCAACAATAAAGATACCTAACTGTTGCATATGTGTCTTACTCATCATTATAATAATTGTTTACCAAACTTTATGGAAACTTGCAATACTGTACAGCAGATATGTAAAATATTTGGAAGTATTGTGTCTCAGACGAAAAAATCTTGAAATTTATCACAGTATGAGAATATACGTGAATTAATATTTTTAGCTATATGGGCAATTTATATTTGCTCTCCGAAATCTGCAATTTTGAAAAAAAATAACGACGGAAAATGATTTTTTCAGTCACATCTCGCCAAGGGTGAATCATATATAAATTGAGTTTTTTTTAAAAATTAAAATACGTAAATGAAATTCTTTGTCAAGAAAGTCTCTATCATTCTTGTAAAATGACAGGGTTGAAGAGCTAATAATCTACGGGTGAACGGTAAGACTTTTATATTTATGTGGATGCATTGCTTCTTTACCTTAGGACACACTCGATATGTAAGATGGATTCTAGTTCACTTGAATGATATACTTTCACTGAAAAAAAACCCGCCATCCTAACGTCTATGAAGAGTTCGTTAAAGGTAAATTTCTTGTAAAGAAATCAAAGTTTGCATGATGGTAGGGCTGACATCGCTGGGTGATGTCTAGTCCAGAGAAGACTAACTCAAGAGTTTGATAATTCACAGTTTGAGCAGGTGGAAAATATTTTTTTTCATTGTTGTTCATCTGATTTCCTTTTTTATATAGAATCAGCGTACATGACTTCTTACTAGAAAAAAAAATATTAAGATTAAGTACGTAATTTTATTTAGGTACAGGTACACAAATACAATTACACACATTATTATACACAGTAACATATGTATGTGTAAATTACCTAAGATAACCCATAAAATGACGGCAAACAAGCAAATTAATAAACAAATAATGAAATATGGCACCCACACGGTACATATCGGCACTACCAAAAGTGTTTTGGGCACTGCCTACTGATAAAAGTGTTTTGGGCACTGCCTACTGATAAAAGTGTGTTGTGCACTGCCTACTGATAAAAGTGTGTTGTGCACTGCCTACTGATAAAAGTGTGTTGTGCACTGCCTACTGATAAAAGTGTGTTGTGCACTGCCTACTGATAAAAGTGTGTTGTGCACTGCCTACTGATAAAAGTGTGTTGTGCACTGCCTACTGATAAAAGTGTGTTGTGCACTGCCTACTGATAAAAGTGTGTTGTGCACTGCCTACTGATAAAAGTGTGTTGTGCACTGCCTACTGATAAGTGTGTTGTGCACTGCCTACTGATAAAAGTGTGTTGTGCACTGCCTACTGATAAAACAACGCTAAACCTATTTTACCATAAGGGGGAAATACTGTAATATACCTTATTTTCATCCTCCTTCCCCAAAAAGGTGTTTCTTTTTGGCATTTAATAAAGTACCTACCCTTTCCCTTCCCTACAAATGCAAAAAAATGGGGTTATTATGATAATTCTTACATCAGTTTGTAAAACATTCATTATAGAATGTTTGTTGTGAAAATCTTTTCAATCCGTTCATTATTAATACTGTGTCTTCAGTAAATAAGTAAATATCTTACTTTCGAGGACATCGGGAGCAGAGACTTTTTTCATTATTTTTTGAGAAAGACTGACGCTATTTATGTGTAAAGGCATACAAAAGGAGTGATTTTCTATAGTTACCCCCAGTAATACACACATTTTCTTCTGGAGTCTGGCTCTGGTTAAGTACTTCGTACTCTGATACCGAGTTTGCAGCTTCGAATCCTGCTGTGAACACATTTTCTCTGGTGTTATTGTACCAAATTTATTATAATCATTAGCAGTAAACTGCTTAACACTCCGCTGACAACCACTCCTCATAATGTGGACCCTCGGTTTTCGTTCACCTCCAAACTCGAACAATTATGTAAGTGTATTTTCGTAGGTGTTTTTGTAAGTGTATTTTTGGGAGTCTGAAATGACTAATATAATTTACATTTGTCCTTATGGGAACAAATTCTTTCGGTAACGGCACTCAAACAGCATTCTGGAAAGAATTTTAAACGAAAACCGAGGGTCCACAGTTAAGTAGTTTTTTCTGAATGGGTGTCTATATTATGTTTTTATGTTATATATCGCATGTCTTACATAATTTTGGAAAGCATGTGATAGATTGATTAATACAAATATCAATAAGAACGTAAAAAATACGACATTTATAGCGTCCTTGAGCGAGGTACTTATCACGTTATGGCATCTCGAGTACTACTGAAATAATAATACAGTGGACCCCCGCCTAACGAGCAAAATTCATTCCAGAAGCCTGCTCAAGTGCCATTACCGAACGAATTTACTACCTTAAGAAAAAATGTCAAGTAGGTTAGTCCATTTCAGACCCCCAAAAATATACTTACAAAAGCACTTACAATATTATACTTACATAATTGTACGATTTCCGGGGTGCTCGTTAGGCGGGGGTCCACTGTAATAATATCTTTATTTCTACAAGTACATGTACAAGGTATACAGGCCTAGCTGACATCAATGACATATCACTGTATAGAAAGCCGCTTGTTATGCTGAATATTTCGGGCCAATTAGGTCAGTTTTGTCCCACGACGAGACCCACACCAGTACCCATGTACCCATTTTACTGATGGGGAACATAGACAACCGGCGTAAAGGAATACACCCAATGTTTCTACCCTCGCTGGGAATCGAACCCAGGCCCTAGCCGTGTGAAGCGAGAGCTTTAGCCACCAGGCCACGGGGCACCTCACTTACAACTCCTCCCTTCTCTGTGATAGCTCCTCCCACTTTCTAACGATGCCAAATGGTAATAATGATATAAGTCAGAACTAATAGGAAAAATTCACTTAGCAAAAACAGCTGTCAATAGAGATATGGTTGATCCAGTGGTGGCTGAACGCTGTTGAAATTCGAGAAACTTGCATTTAGCCAATTTTTAACACTCCCGCTGTGTTATAGCTCACCATGATTTGCTTTTGTAGTGTCTGAGAGTCTGAGTTCAGGTGTTGAAAAAGGTTCTATTTCCCATGAAGGAAAATAAACTAAAAATTCGCCTGGGTATGAATAGCAGTTACAAGTGGGTAGATGTTTCCAATAAAAGGAAAAAACATCAAAGTAAAGAAGGTTAAAAGAGAAGATTTGAAGGTAGGAAATCGCCTCTCTGTTCTCCAGGACGAATGTACTTCGATGGTCAGTGAAGATAAAGATACCACTAACTCTTCTGCTAATAAAGGTAGGAATATCCTTGTGGTTAGTGACTCACAGGTAAGATATAATGACTGTGCTTTTTGTAACAGAGATAGGAAGGTGAGACAGAGGATGTGTTTCCCAGGAACTGGTGTTAGTTACTTAGTCAACAGGTTGGATAATATAATGTCAGGCGAGAGAGATATATCATAATCTACAACTGTAAGATTCTGGAGGGACTGGTCCGTAATCTGCACACAAAAATCACTCCCTACGAAAGCAAAAGACTTGGCAGGCCCAAGATGTTCAACAGTTTCCCACCAGCCATAAGGAGAATTACCAATAGACCCCTGGTTGTCTTCAAGAGGGAGCTGGACAGATACCTAAAGACAGTGCCAGATCAGCTAGGCTGTAGTTCGTATCTGGGACTACGTGTGGTCAGCAGTAACAGCCTCGTTGATCAGACTCTGATCCACCTGGAGACCTGGTCATGGACCGGGCCGCGGGGGCGTTGATCCCCGGAATACCCTACAGGTAGACTCCAGGTAGATAACTGTAGATTTAATTAAGTCTAAATGAGGGATCCCGATCATATCTAGAATTTTGCCTAGAAGAGAAGTGGGCAATTAATGGATGTCTAAGGCGATTGGTGTAAATTGCTGGCTAGGCAGGTACTGCAAAGAACTTGGAATCCCATTCGTTGACAATTGGGACAATTTCTATGACAAACATGATATGTATGCCAGGGATGGGGTACATCTCTCCGGGACAGGAGTGGTAGGGTTAACCAGTTCTGTCGAGGGGGCCGTTGCTAAGTTATCTAGGACTTTAAACTGGTAGGCGATATTGGTATGGGTGTTGGTGGGAAACAAATTGATTACAGTACGAGGAACATAAGCACCAAAAGTCATCAGGATACCTTAAGGATATGTTCAAAAGACATTGCTCAATAAATGTTAATCATAAAGTTACTAATAAATGCAATGGAACTGATCAACAAAGACAGTAGCGAGCAGTGAGTGACTATCTCCCTTAAGGATTATTATACTAATAGTAGGAGTGTGATAGTACAAATAGGGATGGTGGTGGTGTGGCGATATATATCAGAGATAATTTAAACTGTTACATAAGACAAGATATAAAATTAGAATAAACAGACACTGAATCTGTTTGGCTACAGTTTCTGGGGGGACGCGAAACACTAATCTTGGCTGTGATTTAGAGGCCCCCAAACCTTGATAGGGAATGTGGTAAACTTCTATCGGACAAAAATCATAAGGCATCTAGATTCGAAAATGTTGTGTTAATCAAAGGTTTTAACTTCCTACAAATTGATTGTAGTAATGAGACAAAATATCTTGAGTCTAGCAACTTTCTTGAGATGATCCAGGATTGCTTTTAAAACAGTTTATGAGAGAACCAACTAAAGAAAACACCTGCTTGATTTGGTTCTTGCCAACAAGGAATCTTTAATTAAAAATCTTGAGGTTAATGACGAGCTTCGGGAAAGCGATCATGAATCACTAAACGTCCCTGAATTCCTCTTGGCCGATTTCATAGGACTGAGAAGTTACCTGGGAGGGATTAACTGGTGTAGTCAGGTATGTGGTGATGGTTGGCAGTGTGACATTTTTCAAAGAATAGTTCAATCCGCCAAGGATATTTATGTTCCAAATAGGAAAATTAGATCAAACGAAAATGACCCTAAATGGATAAACAATGGATTAAAATATCGCATAGGTCAAAAGAGAGATATTTACAGGTGAATCAATATTGAAGAGGTGCACTTTAGAAATAAATATATTTAATTAAGAAGAGAAATAATAAAAGCAATAAAAAAAACCAAGGGATTCGATAATTAACCCAAAAGGTTTCTTTTAAGTAAATAAGAGTAAGAATAGGGACAAGATAGGCCCACTTAAAAGTTGCTGGGGTTAGCTCAATGACAGTGAAAAAGAAATGTGCTCAATCTTTAACAGTTATTTTCTCTCAGTTTTTACGAATGAAAATACTAGAGAAATTTCAGTAATAAAAAATTAGGTGGATAAGGAAGAAAATAAATTGTGCACAGTCACTAGTGACTTGGTTCTCAGGCAAATAGATTAAAATCAAACAAATCCCCGGGCCCTGGTGAACTGTTCTCAAGGGTTATGAAGGACTGCGAGGAGAAACTAAGAAAACCATTGGCTAGTCTTCTCAACATACCACTACAAACTGGCATAGTGCCTGATGAGTGGAAAGTGGCAAATGTGATACCTATTTACAAAGCATGAAACATGTCCTTAGTTTAAAATTATAGACCAATTAGTCTAACCTCCATTGAGAAAATTGATGTAATCAATAATTACCGAGACTTTTCCAAGCCACCTTAAAAGACAAATTGATTAATGAATCTCAGCACATGAGGGAAGTTCTTGCCTTATGAATTTACTAACTTTTTCACTAAGGTATTTGAGGAGGCAAATCGTGGTAATGAATATGATATTTTGTAAATGGACTTTAGTAAGACTTTTGATAGAGTTCCACATTGGAGATTCTTGAGGAAAATAGAGGCACATGCAATAGGAGAAATATTTTCCTTAAACGCGGGGTAGATGAGAATTCAACAGAGAGCTTGCATCAATGGGGTAAAATCAGAATTGGGACGCGTAACAAACGGTGCTTCACAGGGATCAGTGTTGGGCCCTTTGTTTTTCGCAATGTACTTAAACGACATAGATGAGGGAATAAATAGCAACATAAGCAAGTTTGCCGATGACACCAAAATAGGCCGTCGGATTCATTCTGACGAAGACACTAGAGCGCTACTGGAAGATCTTAACAGACTGATGCAGTGGTCAGAGAAGTGGCAGTTAAAGATTAATATAGACAGACATAAAGTTCTAAGCCTTGGAAAAGAAAATAATCATGACGCTTATAAACTAAATAATATAGAACATAATCACTTTGGCTGCGAAAAATATTTCAAAGTTTTGGTTATCGTAATCAGTAATCTAAAGGAAAGACAAGATTGTGTAAGTGTTTGCAATAAAGTGAATAGCATTCTTAGCTTCATATCAAGAAGTACAAATAACAGGAGTCCTCAGGTTATTCTTCAACTCGTTGTTTAGGGCTCATTTAAATTATGCTGCACTGTTCTGGTCACCGTATTACAGAATGGACACAAATACACTGGAAAACGTACAAAGAAGGATGACAAAGTAGATCCCATGTATCAGAAAACTTTCCTACGAAGATAGACTGAGGGTACTGAGTCTGCACTCTATAGGCGTACACTTGTGGGGGATATGACTGTGGAGTAGAAATAGAAAATCAGGAATAAATAAAGCGGATGTAAATAACGCGCTTAAAATGTCAAACCAAGAGAGGACTCGCAGCAATAAGTTTAAGTTGGACAAATTTAGATTTAGAAAAGGTATAGAAAAGCACTGGTTTGGTAACATAGATGTAAATGAATGGAACAAACTAACGAGTAGCATCACTGAAGCTAAAACTTTGCGTAACTTTAAAAATAGGTTAGAGAAGTGTAATTTTTCATGTGTTAATTTTATTAATCAAATTGGTTTCAGTGAAATAATTTGAAAATTCTCAACTGATCAGAAATAAGTCTCAGTATTTGATTTGATTTGATTATCCTGGTTAAATCAACTTAATGCTCTTTTATGTGCTTTAACATCTGTGTGTCCTCAAGATCTTCGGTAAAAATTTGTATGTTATGTACACTAAGCTCACATAAAACTTACTTGATTATTCACTTAATTGTGCACTTACTTGCTTACTCTACTTGCTTTTTTTTTGTTAATTGGAAAAATAAAAATACTGATTTTCACACGAAGATTTCTGAGTGTCGCATTTGATGGGCTTCAACCTGTCCTTATGCCATTGTGTACGTTAGGATATTTGTCTTTTTGGTCTCTTTGAAATATCTAAATTAGGTTTGGGCCGTGAATATCCTAATTTACAAATTTTTTATTAAAATAATTATATATTAGTAGCTATTTGATGACTTGTGAATGCCTTTTTTGATTACACTGGCATTATGGAAAACGTTTATGGATCGCGCAGCGACCAATATGCATCTAGTTTGACAAATAATGTTTATTACAGTATAACGTGTTGGTCTCAACGGCTTCATTTGAATCGTCCAGAGAGATTTAAGGTGAGTTCGTGCAGCTAACAACTCTGCACTCACCGAAAGCTGGTGAGCAATCTAGGCCTAATTTCTTAAAAGTATATCTTGACTGTCAGTGTTTTACTCTTACAACAAACCACCTTCAGCAGAGATTCTGGAGAGGCTGTCAAGTCTGTGGTTGATTGATTGAAGTAGCTCCTAAACATTACTTCATCCCCTGTCTTCAGGATGCATCTGTTCATTGACTCACGAAATCGTGACTGCAAACCAACCACAGTACGAGTGGGGATTGAACTCGCGGCTGGTGAGTCGTAAAACTCCAGACTCAATCCTAAACTCAATCCCTGCCCTTAACGTGATTTGTTTTCAATCGTATCAATACGATTTCTTGAGTCATGATGACGGCTTTGAGGGGACCTGACCTAGAGTTCGTCAAGGCCACGCTGGCGGGAGGTTGGTCTGTAAAAAGTTGCATTTGTGGTCACAGGTTAGGGTTAGGGTAGGTTCGTCAGGACAAAGGACAGGTGTTTCCTGACGAGGGCATATGCGAACCTTCCTATGGTGTTTAAATATACCTAGTTGGATGAATCTTATTGTAGCCAGCTGGCCCAGTGGCTAATGCACCGGTCTGGAGTTTAACGACTCACTAGCCGCGAGTTCAATCCCCGTCCGTACTGTAGTTTCAACTGTTCATTGCCTGTCCACTCTGGAACTTAGAAGTTGACTCGAGAGCTGTGGTACCTGGCAGCTGCTGCTATGGAAGGCAGAGTATCAACGTGCACAGGTGATGTACTGGTCACCACTACAAAAGATTTCTGGTTGCTTCTTGAAGCTAAATTCTTTCAATTTCTTCACAGGGACTTCTTTGCCTTTGCCAAAGATGTGTGACGTGGTACCACAACCCTCAATCACATGCACAAATAACAACGTGTGATTCTGTTTAGAGGCATTCACTCCTTATTTTTATATGGTTTTCATTGAAATCTTAAAAAACATTTACTATTCTGGAGCCTTATATTGACTGGACTAATATACCTCAGTGGGTATGCAGCATAATAGAACTATAGCGAGTGTAAAAACATAAGGTCGTAGGGAGTATGCAACACAACAGGAAGGATAATGTTGATTTTAAAACTCAAGATAATTGTGGAGGATATACAACACAGCAGGACTGTGATGGTTGTATAACTAAGAGCAGTTTGGTTATTGTATAACGCAGATGGACGGGGGTGTGTGTAAAACAAACCATGACTATGGCGGGTGTGAAATACATGAGGACTGTTGTTGGTGCGCAACACAGATGGTCTATAATAGCTGTAAGACAAAAGAGGACCGTGATAGTTTTACAACACAAGAGGACTGTGGAGATTATACAATACAAGGAGACTGTGGTGGATGTTCAGCTAAAGAGGACATTCACTGGTGCACAAAACAGATGAACTGTGGTGGGTGTGCACAAAACACGAAGACTGTGGGTGTGCACAACAACACACGAAGACTGTGGTGGATGTGCACAACAACACACGAAGACTGTGGTGGGTGTGCACAACACACGAAGACTGTGGTGGGTGTGCACAACACACGAAGACTGTGGTGGGTGTGCACAACAACACACGAAGACTGTGGTGGGTGTGCACATCACACGAAGACTGTGGTGGGTGTGCACAACAACACACGAAGACTGTGGTGGGTGTGCACAACAACACACGAAGACTGTGGTGGGTGTGCACAACACACGAAGACTGTGGTGGGTGTGCACAATACATGAAGACTGTGGTGGGTGTGCACAACACACGAAGACTGTGGTGGGTGTGCACAACACACGAAGACTGTGGTGGGTGTGCAACAACACACGAATACTGTGGTGGGTGTGCACAATACACGAAGACTGTGGTGGGTGTGCACAACACACGAAGACTGTGGTGGGTGTGCACATCACACGAAGACTGTGGTGGGTGTGCACAACACACGAAGACTGTGGTGGGTGTGCACAACAACACACGCAGACTGTGGTGGGTGTGCACAATACACGAAGACTGTGGTGGGTGTGCACAATACATGAAGACTGTGGTGGGTGTGCACAACACACGAAGACTGTAGTGGGTGTGCACAACACACGAAGACTGTGGTGGGTGTGCACAATACACGAAGACTGTGGTGGGTGTGCACAACACACGAAGACTGTGGTGGGTGTGCACAACACACGAAGACTGTAGTGGGTGTGCACAACACACGAAGACTGTGGTGGGTGTGCACAACACACGAAGACTGTGGTGGGTGTACACAACAACACACGAAGACTGTGGTGGGTGTACAGCACGAGAGGACTGTAGTAACTGTACAAAGCATGAGGACTGTTGTGTGTACAACAAAAGAAAATTGCGGTATGTGTACAATACATGAGGAATGTTATGGGTGAACAACACAAGAGGATTATGGTAGTTGAGAACTCGAGGACTGGGGTAGGTGTTCATTACACAACGACTGTAGTGGGTGTACAGTACAATTACTGTAGTAATTGTATTGCACACTCTTGTGGTGTACAATTACTGTAGTAATTGTATTGCACACTCTTGTGGTGTACAATTACAGTAGTAATTGTATTGCACACTCTTGTGGTGTACAATTACTGTAGTAATTGTACTCCAAAAAAATTATGATAATTGTACAACACAAGAGGACTGTGGTAGTTGTACAAGAGGACCGTAGTGGGTGTACAACACAAAAACTATGGTAGGTGTAAAACACAGTAGGACTATACAGAGTGTACAATATCGATGATTAGCAAGAAATATGAAGACAAGACAATTACTATACTTGAGAGCAATGGACGACGGGGATGTGGTGAGGTAGTCCCAAGTATCTACTCAAAATGGACAACACTAGGATTGTGAATTGATAGACAAGGATAATAATGGTATAATCGGTCAAAGCTCAACTTTCTCACGACAAAATATCTTCTAGCTTGCACATGAGATTAGACCCACTAGCATGTTAATTATATGTTAATTATATATTGAATAGATTGATGGACTGACAACATCGACTCAAGGTTGAGGGACTGACCACCTCAAACTCCTCCTGTTCTTCACGATTCTTCTTTGTATGGACTGATGAAGCCACTGTGTGGCGAAACGTTTCCTCAATAAAGATACCAAAGTGTTGCATATGTGTCTAATTTACCAACTCGTCGGTTCTTTGAACCATTCATCTACAAGACGGAGAGGCGGGGTTCATCATCAAGTGTTGGACACAATACATACAACCGAGGAAGAAGTGAAGAGGCTGCTAAGCGAGCTAGATTCCTCAAAGGCGATGGGGCCGGATAACATCTCTCCATGGGTCCTGAGAGAGGGAGCAGAGGAGCTATGTGTACCACTAACAACAATCTTCAACACATCTATCAAAACAGCGCGACTACCTGAGGTATGGAAGACAGCAAATGTAGTCCCAATTTTTAAAAAAGGAGACAGACACGAAGCATTAAAGCTACAGACCAGTGTCACTGACATGTAAAGAATGCAAAGTCATGGAGAAGATTATCAGAAGAGGAGTGGTGGAGCACCTAGAAAGGAACGAGCTTATCAATGACAGCACGGGTTCAGGGACGGAAAATCCAGTGTCACGAACCTATTGGAGTTCTATGACAGGGTAGATTGCATTTTCTTGGACTGTAAGAAGGCATATAACACAGTTCGACCCAAGAGATTAGTGCAAAAGCTGGAGGACCAGGCAGAACTACAAAGGGATCTGGACAGGCTGCAGGTGTGGTCCAGCAACTGGCTCCTGGAGTTCAACCCCACCACATGCAAAGTCATAAAGATTGGGATAGGGCAAAGAAGATCGCAGACAGAGTACAGTCTAGGGGGCCAGAAACTCCAAACCTCACTCAAGGAAAAGGATCTTGGGGCGAGTATAACACCGGGCACATCTCCTGAAGCGCACATCAACCAATAACTGCTGCAACATACGGGCGCCTAGCAAACCTAAGAACAGCATTCCGATATCTTAATAAGGAATCGTTCAGGACCCTGTACACTGTGTACGTTAGGCGAATATTGGAGTATGCAGCACCAGTTTGGAACCCACACCTAGCCAAGCATGTAAGGAAGCTAGAGAAAGTGCAAAGGTTTGCAACAAGACTAGTCCCGGAGCTAAGGGGTATGTCCTACGAGGAGAGGTTAAGGGAAATCGACCTGACGACACTGGAGGACAGGAGAGATAGGGGGAATATGATAACGACATACAAAATACTGAGAGGAATCGACAAGGTGGACAGAGACAGAAAGTTCCAGAGATGGGACACAGCAACAAGGGGTCACAGTTGGAAGTTTAAGAGTCCTATGAATCACTGGGATGTTAGGAAGTATTTCTTCAGTCACAGAGTTGTCAGGAAGTGGAATAGTCTGGGAAGTGATGTAGTGGAGGCAGGATCCATACAAAGCTTTAGGAAGAGGTATGATTAACTTCATGGTGCAGAAAGAGTGACCTAGTAGCGGCCAGTGAAGAGGCGGGGCCAGGAGCTATGAATCGATCCCTGTAACCACAACTAGGTGAGTACACTGACTGTTGCTACACTTGAACAGCAATATTGTGATTGTTGCTACAATGGAACAGCAACATCGTGACTGTTTTTACAGTGGACCATCAACATTGTGACTGTTGCTACACTGGAACATCACATTGTGACTGTTGCTACACTGGAACAGAAATATTGTGATTGTTGATACACTGGAACAGCAACATTGTAACTGTTGCTACAGTGGAACAACAACATTGTGACTGTTGCTACACTGGAACAACAACATTGTGACTGTTGCTACACTGGAACAACAAGGTATAAATTCAGCAGCAGAGAGAGAGAGGGAGGCTAATAATGTTCTCATTGGTAGACAAACACATGAAGCAGCGGAGGCAATATCACTTACACTCTCACACAGTAATATTAATTAACCTGATAAAAGGTCAAGTTAATATAAAGACTCAAATGGTCAGTCATAGGAGAATAAAAAATAAAAAAATTTATGTAGTCAACACAATGGGATGGAACCACTGAACTCACACTATGGAGTGTTTGGACCCGGCTTCTAGTACTGAAATAAACGTTATATCGTGTATATATATATATATATATATATATATATATATATATATATATATATATAATATATATATATATATATATATATATTCAACAAGTCGGCCGTCTCCCACCGAGGCAGGGTGACCCAAAAAGAAAGAAAATCCCCAGAAAGAAAATACTTTCATCATCGTTCAACACTTTCACCTCACTCATACATAATCATTCTCTTTGCAGAGGAGCTGAGATACGACAGCTGAGAATTGTCCCTCCCAGCTGTCACTATCCCAGACCCCTCCTTTAAAGTGCAGGCATTGTACTTCCCATTTCCAGGACTCAAGTCCAACTAAATCAATTAACTGGTTTCCCTGAATCCCTTCACAAAATGTTACCCTGCTCACACTCCAACAGATCGTCATGTCCCAAAAACCATTCGTCTCCATTCACTCCTATCTAACACGCTCACACATGCTTGCTGGAAGTCCAAGCCCTCGCCCACAATACCTCCTTTACCCCTTCCCTCCAACCTTTCTAGGACGACCCCTACCCCGCCTTCCTTCCCCTACAGATTTATACGCTCTCCAAGTCATTCTACTTTGATCCATTCTCTAAATGACCAAACCACCTCAACAACCCCTCTTCAGCCCTCTGACAAATACTTTAGTAACTCCACACCTTCTCCTAATTTCCACATTCCGAATTTTCTGCATAATATTTACACCACACATTGCCCTTAGACAGGACATCTCCACTGCCTCCAGCCTCCTCCTCGCTGCAGCATTTGCAACCCATGCTTCACACCCATATAAGAGTGTTGGTACCACTATACTTTCGTACATTCCCTTCTTTGCCTCCATGGATAACGATTTTTGTCTCCACAGATACCTCAATGCACCACTCACCTTTTTTCCTTCATCAATTCTATGGTTAACCTCATCCTTCATAAACCCATCCGCTGACACGTCAACTCCCAAATATCTGAAAACATTTACTTCTTCCATAATCCCTCTCTCCAATGTGATATCCATTTTTTCTTAATTTATATATATATATATATATATATATATATATATATATATAATATTATATATATATATATAATATTATATATATATATATATAT